>MU931178.1:0-33868 GCA_036418165.1 Cooperia oncophora
TTGAATAAAACTTCTATTTTATGAAAGTTTTGTGTGACGAAAATTTTATGCAACCGTCCTATGGTTACGGTCACGGGTGAAATACCACTGCGCAGTGAGAGAATGCTGATTCTGGGACATGTATTTAAGCCAACCAGAGAATCAGTGGATTGTCTTCAATGAAATGTTCGTTTCTCCCTTTCTTTAGCTTCATCGTCATGTTCTTCCTCATCTTCCCTCAAGCTTTAGTCCCGCGCCGCCGTCGCAGGGCTGTTCTTGTTAGATATCGCCACATTTTCCACGGGGAAGTCTGGCAAGCAGAGCACGAATATCACCAATATTATTGTTTGGAACGAAAACGCTTAGCCACGTTCTTGAGGCGCCGGAGTTACAGACCTTTCTTGAAGAAGGCACTTGCATGTGATTCTCAGGCAGTTTCATGCCAGACGAAGTACCAAGGCGGACGGTGGGAGGGGCACACGGCAAGGTCCAAGTGGTCCGCGGTAGTGATTGTAGTTTCCGTATTCTTTACTCATTAGCACACGAAATGAATTTGACTCTTGGGTTTGGGAGGCTATCCCTCGCGCCAATTCTCTGGATAGTTCGATTGCCTGAGGTACTCGGTTGGCCCATGAGTAATGGCGTTTTTCTCACACAATTTTCTATATGAAAAGTCAGAATCCTTTCCAATGTCTTCTAGGCTATTCGATAGGTAATTTTCTGCTCTGTAAGATGAATTGACAGTTTCCTGCCTTCGGCCTACTCACAAATCTCTGGCTCACGCGGTCAGTCTAACAGTGACTAACGCAACGCGACCGCCCGCGTGAGCCAGAGATTTGTCGTTATGAGCCGCACAAGCGGTGAACAGACTTCATCTTCGAATCCAACCGCAATGCAGGAAAGATAGGGCCTAATGAGAAAATAAGTGAGCCGGGATCATTGGGCCGGTGGGTGGAACCGCATCACGACCGCAGTGCGGCCCCGCCCCTGGTATTCCATTGCGGTTTGATTCAATTGTTTCTCCCCTCTAATTCGTCAGTTTCTTCCAGTTCGTGATTTTCATGCCGCGTATTCCTCCTTTTTCCTCCAAGGCGTTACCGCCCACTAATGTTCCCCATTTCCAGATGCGCTTATTCGCTCTCTGCGTTCTTCTTGCAACAATGGCGCTCTCGTTGGCTGATTGCGGTTGTGGACCCAGATGCGCCCACTATTCTGGTGGTTACCAATGCACTCGATGCTGCACATCTCAAGTATTTTAACGAAGTCTACCCATTTCAACACCACGACCATCCTTCGATTCCTTCTACCGTAAATGGGCGATCCTATTCGAGTGCCCATGTGGCTGGTTGAAGCTGCTGCTTCTTCCTACTTGCCGTCATCGTCGTCATCCTCCCAGACGCAGCCACTATCGGTTATAACTTATCGAACAAATACGACCTAGAAACTCTCTCTCGATAAATGTGCAATGCTGTTGATAAGTTGGTCTGTTTGGCACACCTACTGAGCTATACGTACTGCTTGGCAATCAGCCAACTCAATTTTATGCAGCCAAAGAGACAGGGAGCCTGGAGGAGAAGATCACTGTGCGTACACATAGATAATACTGATAGGCACATACGCGCGTGTCAATGTGCGTGTGTGCATGCGTGCGTATGAGCATGTCAGTACAGTAAAACGCGGAGAAACAACAACGGACATACTCATGATGATGATAATTGCACACGATGACGATTAAATTACGAGAATGGTAATGGAAATCGAGTTGCCTAAAGGGATGGGAGAAATGTGGGCATGGGTGCGTCTGAGTCTATCCTCAGTCTGGGATGCTTGTCGATCAGGGGATGAAGGTGGTGGCGACGACCAACAGAGTGATTTGAAGACTTGCCATCGGCGACCACGGTGACGACGTTGACAACAACCAGTACACATTTCCACAAGCAAGCTAGTAGAGGCCGCATCCGCGAAGATTATTGGCTATGATCACGTCCGTGACGGCATCAAACACAAAACTGGATTTCGTCGTGTCCGTCGCCCACATGTTCATATGGCAATAAATTCGGCCATTCATCTAGTAGATTCGCGTTAGTTTTTGAATAACTTGTTCATAATAATTCACGGCGCTACTAAACTACGGACGGAGGGGCATTTTGTCAACTCATGTAAATGTGCCCTGTCATTTTTTTAAGTCATGTTAACCCGAGTAGAGCTACGAAATGGTAGCACTCCAGGGCACATCATTGGTTGGGGATGTTGGTGAAGTCCGTACGCCCCCCCCTTTTTTGAGGGGCTCGGTACGATCCCTCCCCCTTTTAACTGTTTGACGTTACGTACTTCCTAAACTTGAGAAACGGGCACAATTGATTACGGAGATTTACACGAACTTACGCAAGCTCATCACTAAGACATCGGCAAATGTGATGGAAAAGAATCAGAAATTCAGCATTCCCTCATCTTGAATAGAATAAAATGTAGTAAAAAAACATCGTCAAGAATACCTGAATAGTACACACACTAAGAACACACCACGCTGACGTTTCTGCCAGTAAAACGGTATTCTCATCAATCATTCTCACAATAACAAGGAGGAGGTTTGAGGTTCATCAACTGCGGTCGTCTTGTACCGAGTTATAAGACACTTACTAGATCATCCCATTCAAACGTGCCGCTGGTTTTATTTGAATAACACAACTAAGAGAATAGATAGAAAAGTGATATTTTGACTTCGAGTTGAATAGATCTCTCCTTCATCAATGACCCACTCCCAATGCCCCGAAAAAGCTTTGGACCTCTGGTGCCCTCGGTTTTTCAACAAGTGCGAGTAATTTGCTGTTGATGCAAACTTCGGCGAATGACAAAACGTTGTGACGTTGGCCGTCGAAGAGTACCCTCGACTGACCAGGACAGTTGGAATCGAACGGCTTTATGTTGGGCGAATGAGGCGATTGAACTCAGGTCTCAGTATTGTTTGTGTCCCAGCACTGCCCTACAATACAGTTACTCGGGGTCTGGCACTATGACGAGCAACGGTGGCCTTCTTGTAGTTGTGTGGTATCATCCATTTGTCGATCTGATTGCCGAGGAACAGGTAACATGCACCGACCGAACTGTGACGATTTTATTCTCTGTATAGACCGCCCAAAAGCCACAGCGTGGGAATTCTTAGCTATGATGATCATCCACTTGCGCCTACGTAACTAATCATGATAGAACTCGGGCGGCTTCTCATCTGCATTCATACAAAATTAACGATTGTGAGTTTCGGGGCTCAGGTACAAGCCACATTATTTCATCTAGGGCCGGGTGCGTTTTCACAGTCGTGAATGACATCTCATGCTGAGAACATTACTGCTAGAGGCATAGAATCGGTACTGCGTTCGTGCTTCTACAAGAAAATTAGGTACCCATGCGCACACCCTCTTGACCATCCTCAGTTTATCAGACATGACACGCCCAGCAGTTGCAGCTGGGATGTCAGACTCGCGGGGAAGCACAAAGTCTAGGCTCTGTGGGTTAAACATTCAGCGCTTGACCTCATCCACCCTTTTTTCTTGTGTAAGATGAACATTATGGGACCATCCACGCAACAAATTTTTTCCTTTCTTCCCTGCTTCGTGCTCCTGAATCAAACCTTCCACCCTATATTCCGAGGACACCATTGCCCACAATTACTGGTCCGGCCAAATTTGAGCAGCGCATTTTCCTCTTACGACGCCTGATGTGAGAATCCGGCGCTGGTTTTCACCATTCGTTTCTTTTCAATTTCTCGAGAACTTCTTCTGTGGGTAGGTCCACCAAAATTCACGGATACATAGCTTAAGGGATTAGCTTCCATTTTTCTGCGGAACCCCAAACTTTCGGCGAGTGCCCCGCCCACTGTGGGCGGGGCTTGCCATAGGTCAAGTGTGCTTTTTATTTCTTGTCCCATGCCCTACCTATCCCCACCTTGACTGGACCTCTCCAAGTCGTTCTTCAGGTCGAACCGAATTTCCGGACAGACAAACTTACACAACACAAAAACAAACAAACAAACAGACAAAGCGCGAATTATATATATATATATATATATATATATATATATATATATATATATATATATATATATATATATATATATATATATATATATATATATATATATATATATATATATATATATATATATATATATATATATATATATATATATATATATATATATACCAGTCGGATCGCCCGGCTGACGCCGAGCTCTCCTCCTTTAGCTCGGCTTCGCCGAGCTGGCCTGGCTTCGCCAGGCGCGCATAATTTGAACGCAACTTTTTCGACAGTGGGCTGCTCATATGGCGCTGTAGAGATCGAATCATTACAGATAGAGCAACGTTGCGGATCCTGCATTCCTAAGCATACGCTTATATTTGCAGCAAGGGTGTGGTCCGCGCCATAAAGCCCATACAACACATAGTCGAAAAGTTGCGTTCAAATTATGCGCGCCTGGCGAAGCCAGGCCAGCTCGGCGAAGCCGAGCTAAAGAGAAGGAGGAGAGCTCGGCGTCAGCCGAGCGATCCGACTGGTAATAAGTCTAGTCTAAAGGCAACACGTCTGGCGCCAACGGTGCTCCCCTTCGCTATTTTTTCTGTTTTTAGCAAGCAGTACTTCTCGTGACGGTGAAAAACAAAAATAAATCAAGAAGTAGGCCTATGAACCGCACCAAAAGTTAGCGCGGTCAAAATGATTCAACTGGTATGGTCGAATGACCGGATAGCTTTATCAAGATAAAGGAATCATTCGCCGCAACATCAGACCGTTTAGCAGCCGAATAAGTTCACGTGCTGATAATATCGGAAACAAATGAAGGGTTCTCATTCAATCGGATGGGGATCAGATACGCAGGCTATAATGAGCTTGGTCATATAGCGGAATCTTCTCGCTTACTTACAGTTTGCTTGTACTATTATCACATCCTATTACATATGCCTTCATAATACCGACACGATCAAGGGGTAAAACTACAATGAGGTATTATGGGTTGGTATCGAAAATTTCTTCACATCATACCCGGGAATAGGGCAGCCCGTTAGATTAGCCTCTGAAACGTCCTACTGCTTTACGCATTCTCTTTTGATTGAAGTGTCCTGCTGTGGAAGCACCCCCGCATTAGCACTGATAAGCTTTGAATGGTCTTCACTAAAGTTATCGGTAAGGTATGGTAAAAGTGATTACGTCATTTATGCTGTTCACATGGTATCTCGGTAAAAAAATAAAAGACATGCATTTGGAGTAGAGCTGGCCTAGCGGTCGTACATTGTGTCTACTGATAAGCGTTTAGGAATGAGCTGTATTCGAATCTCTGAAATCGTGACTTCTTGGGGCATATCGATCGCATTGTTGTGTGCGGTGCACGGATTTTTCCATGTTGACCGAAACTGTCACCCACCAATGACGTTCCCATCCCATAACCTATATCACCTCTCGGATCCAAGGTCCCACTGTTGCTGTAACCTGCGTTATGAATTTGATGACCCTCTCCTTCCGGCGCCCCTTATTGGACCTTATCAACTGTTATCACTTTCTGTCGCTTTTCAATGATGTGCCTATCCCCCTGTCCTGTCCAGTCTGGCCCAGCTGTCGCCGGGCGCTGCTCCTTCTGTGACATAGCCCGGCTTCGCCGGGTGGGCGCGGATTTGCTGCGTGCTAAGTTACGGATCGTTGACCAACCACACTGTTCAAAGGAATGTTCTGCATCAGCCAAGAACTGAAAAGCAGCGCCCGTTTTGTCAAGACGCAGAAGCAGCAGCAGCGTCCGCCGCATAAGGAGGAGCGCCGGCGTTAGCGAGCGATCCGACTGGTACGTTCATAACCTACATAGACGGGAATAGAGCAGCCTGTTAGATCAGCCGCTGAAGCATCGTACTGATTCATGCAGTTCCCCCCTCCTCCACCCCCCCCCCTCTTCTCTTAACGCGTCTTGCGTCAATGCACTCTCGCATTCAGCAGTACAATGTTTCGAATGGCCCTCACTGAGGTTGTTGATGGAAGAGTTCTGATAAGAGTGATTAAGTCAAGTTGCTGCTGCTCATAACATCTCTGTAAACAAACCCCATGCATTCGGAATAGAGCTAGCTTAGCGGTCGTACATGATTCCGCTACTGATGAGCGGTGAGGAATGAGTTGTGTTGGAATCATTGAGATCGTTATACTTGAGTCATATCGATCGCATTGCTGCTGTGAGCGGTGTAGCGGATTTTCCCATGTTAACTTGTCACTTTCAGCTCCTATAACATCCGTCACCCGCCAATAATATTCCCGTCCCATATCACTATCATATCATCCTAAATCACTTCTCGAAATCACGCTCCCACCGTTGCTGTAACCTGCGTTACGAATTTGGTGATCATCCTCTTCCGAGACCCCTTATCGGATCTTATCAACTGTTATCACTTTCTGTCACCCGCCAATAATGTTCCCGTCCCACACACCTATATCACCTCTCGGATCCAAGGTCCCACTGTTGCTGTAACCTGCGTTACGAATTTGATGACCCTCCCCTTCCGAGGCCCCTTATCGGATCTTATCAACTGTTATCACTTTCTGTCACCCGCCAATAATGTTCCCGTCCCATCCCCTATATCACTTCTTGGAACCAACATGCCACGCTTACTGCGACGCGTGCTATGAATTTCGTGACAGACAGACGGACGCACACACACACACACACACACACACACACACACACACACACACACACACACACACACACACACACACACACACACACACACACACACACACACACACACACACACACACACACACACACACACACACACACACACACACACACACACACACACACACACACACACACACACACACACACACACACACACACACACACACACACACACACACACACACACACACACACACACACACACACACACACACACACACACACACACACACACACACACACACACACACACACACACACACACACACACACACACACACACACACACACACACACACACACACACACACACACACACACACACACACACACACACCACAGACATACTTAGCGAATTATATATAGTAGGATCATTGCGGACCGGTGGGGCGTGGCAGTGCGGCTGCGTTTGGTGCGGTTTGGCAAAGTCGTTCTGCACCAGTTTTTGAAGCGGGCAAGTGCATTACTGTATTATATCCTTCGTATTACTCGTTTTCTACCACTTTTTGTCGCATACGCGTCAACAAAAAGGCTGAGAACGGCTTCAACAGTGTGCGCACTCCTTCTGGCTGACACGCCCCACCGGTCCGCAATGATGGGACTGTATATTGCCTACACCAACATCATCTAGTTACTACACATACATAACAAGAGATCCAAAAGAGGGAACAATCAATTAACAACTATCAAATACCTATCTACTTTTGTTTTTCTTGTTTGGCTATTGAATGCGATCAGACCCATATAAAGCCTAGCGGGGTCATCCGATGTAGAAGTCCAAGGTTTTTAACACCTTAGTGAGACTCGTATCGAAATACCTAGTAGTTGCCGAGAGCTGGGGGGTGTCGATCAGAGATTTATCTGTGGTTGTGAGCTCTACTAAGCAGCACCTCTCATATTTCTCAAAGGTTTCGACTCTAACAGAATTTTATGCACATGGCTGCAAAAATGTTGATTAGGGATAACGGTACTTGATGAAAAAAAGTGATCAATTCCTGTAGTTCGAGGCAGGCGGAATGGCCACTTGAAAAGCTGAACAATGTGGCGAATGCAACCGTGAGGTAGTAAAATTAAGCTAAGTAACTCTAATTCATGGAGAACCTAACCAACTATAAATAAAGGGTAAAGGATAAAGTCTTCGCCGTTGATCAATCCCTTTGTGGGATGCGGCACGCATTCTACTTCCATTCAGAATCGTAGTGGCTTATTGAATGCGATGTGGCCTATACAATGACTTGCGGGGCCAGCCGATGTACAAGTCAGTGTTCTTGTTCTTCCAGACGGATTTAGTACCAATTCTTCTTCTCATAGGAAAGAAGGCGTGGTTGACCTGAGCGGGAGCCGATCCGAAACTCCTCAGATCGCGCGCGTGGTAAGGTGCCACTCGCCACTACACCATCTCCGGCTCAACCAGCCATAATGTCGAATCTCAAGTACTCGTTCATGCATTCGAGACAGTTTTTTTGAAAAGCACAAGAATATTAGCAACAGAAAGGTAAACATCAAGTAGTACCCGGAGGTCACTGGTTCAGCTGGGAGAAAAACCCGCGAAAAGCCACAACGGGAAAAAGTGTTCACAACGCGGCAAATTTTCTCTCAAAGGCACATATGACCCGTCCCCCCTCCTCTCCCAAGAACGACCAAGTACGACCCCTGCCCCTCCCTAGCGGCCAAGTGCGACCCTCCCCGCCCTACCCTGTTTATGAATAGGATAGGTGAACCAACTCGATAATAGTTTCGCTTGTGCATCGCCAAGTCTTGAAGGAGTGATATGGATGTTTTACTGGCGAGCAGTGGACCATGGCGACTATCATATTCCACTTCGTACCCTTCAAGAGGGCCATGATAATGTAGGGAGCATTCTCCGTCGTATAATTCTCGGGGGGAACGTCACGCTCTCTACTACCGTCCTGAATCGCAGTGGCATGTTGAGCGCAGTTTGCTGGTCGAATAGTTCGTGGGGACAACGAACGTGATATCAACTAGTCGTCCTCATAAGGGTGGGTTTCACGCTTGCCTGTACCATCTAAGATGCTGGGTCTGACCTTGGAAGCCTGTTAGGAAGACGTAGGAAGAAGACTGGTTGTCTTCCTTCCTACGTCGATCACAGGTGTTAAACAAAGCAATCGGAGATGGGCTCATTCCACCCCCTCCTGACACCATCCAGCTTGATTGCGACGTTATCACCCACAATATATAGCAGGGTGACGAGCTTCAGAAAAAAAATCGGAGTTGAATACCTTCAGACTGGAAAAATGTTCAGCAACACTATATAACGGTAGCAACAGCACTGTGGAGTGGCAACACTCTGAACATAACGCTTCGGGTCCATAGACGGTTATTCGCTAGCAGAAAGGCGTTCAGATCCACAATTACAGCCACTCATATCCAATTTCTAGATTAAGTTTCCAGTTTAATTCGATGAGGTTTTCTCCACTGATAGTTGTTATCTAGATATTCCACGTAACACGCGTTTACTAACCGAGAACATGGCTGACCCTGCTGCGAAATCGGAGTTAGTGAGCTTCATTCTTCAGCAGATATTTTGAGTTATGGTCCATTTTGAGAGTTCTGTGTTGTGGAAAGCATTTTTATAAGCTTCTTCTGCTATCCCTTCGGCTAGAGATTCGATATTTTTCTATATTCTAATCGCTTAGTGTAATGGCGTCACGAATGATCAGTCGTCTCTCTCCAAAAAATTCCGCTTTATTCGTATGTGATCTTCAAGAGCGCTTCAGGTTCGTCTTGAAACTATTTTTTCTTGTTCAGAAAAATCGTCAGTTTAATTTTGGACTCTGTATAATAGCTTGTTTACAGAAATGTCATACAGTTCTTCCCGGGCATTGCGGAAACTTCGAAGAGGATGGTGGATGCAGCGAAAATCTTACAGATGCCTATCGTCGTTACTGAGCAGTACCCGAAAGGGCTCGGTCATACGATTAAAGACTTGGGACTCGATGACATCAAAAAGTTTGAGAAAACCAGGGTGCGTGAATCTTATTTTTACACGAAGGTCAACAGCCATATTTTTCAAGCTATCTTATCTATGCAGTACTCTGAAGTTTCAGTTGTATAGCTGTGAAAAGAATGTTTTGGTCCTGATCCATTATATGTGCCCAGCTTAGTACGTTGAAGGCAAAGTATAACCTAGTTCGCTGTGAACGAAGGGGCGTGTCAGGCGGGATGAGTTTCGTTCTACACCAGTTGCTGAAGCGAGCAAGTAACAAAAATTTATCTATCGTTCGTGTAACTCGTTTTCTACCAGCTGTTGTCGCTTACCCGCTTAAAGGCAGTTGGCACGATGGTTTCCCACTCGGCCTAAAATGCTAGTAGGGCGCTGTATAGTGGGGAAATGGCGAAAGAACGGAGTGAAACGGTCAAAATCCGGCGAAAAACTCCGTTCTCAGTGACTTGAAAATCGATTTCGGACGAGTTTCCCGTACGCATCTTGCCAATCACCGCAGCTACCGAAGATACGGCTGCATATGTGTACCCATATATGCATGCAGCATCACGGCCGCTTCATACCAATCCCTTCGCTTCATAATTTGCTTAGCAAATGAATGAATACGAGCGTCAGGAACGGTCGTCCGTTTGTGGGCGGGCGGGCGAGGAAGGCGTTTGGGAATGTTGTTGCTCGATAGGGCGTTATAGGGGTACCCTCCTTGGAAAAGGCGCCACGGAGCGCCTGTCCGAGGTCACGGAATTCTGTTAAGCCAGTCGTATGAATCCTACATCTGTATAGCGATTTATCGTGCCAACTGCCTTTAAATAACCGGCAGAGAAGCGCTTGGTGACGTGGCACACTCATATTGCCTGACACGCCCTTCCTCCGCAGCGAATTAGCGCATATGCGCTCTCCCCTTGGATCTTGAACCTTGCCGGTGTGGAGGAGAATGGGTCCGCAGCTGCAGTAGCACGCCGCATTATCCGGTCAAAAAGGATTACGTGACATCTTGAACTTTTGTGCATTGTCCTGTTGCGAAATCAAGAAACGCAGACAGATAGAGGACAGCGCCTGCCAAAGCATCGAGACGTGCAAGAAACTATGGCGAGCCAGGAAACGAGCTTTTTCGAGGGGGGGGGGGAACTCCGCTCATCATACGTGAAAATCTGGAATGTGCGAAGTCACAATGACCATGGAGTGCCACGCGGACGAGAGAGAGAGCAGAGAAAAACACAAATTCGACGCGTTAAAGGAATTGAGTTCAAGTTGTCCGTAGACCAGTCAAAAAAATACGGCAGCTCGCTAGAATGTAGTAATACCCGCATTTCGTTTCCATGCTCCGCCGGGCTGGAGCACGGCCAGTCACTCCCCTAACCATAGTCAAACCGCGCTACTTGTCGGCGCATCCATACTTGGTTGTTCCCTATCGCTCGAAGGTTGGTATCGACGCAAGTGCTGCACCTTGAGGATAGCGTAGGCGGAGCACGGGAACGGCACTCGAGTCCTCTCCCCCTCAACTCGTTCAGCTTTTTTGAACAGTGCGTGGTCCGTTACTGCGCTGCGGACCCATTTGCCTCACACGCGACGAGCACAGTCCTCGGCACCTCACCACCAGAATCCTCTAGCATAAAAAAACAGAGAAATGTTGCTGTTGGATGCGATTTTCCTGGGATTGTCGGGTCAGACCTTATTTATCGTGTGTAGTATGCTGTGGACCATTAAGACTAGTTGCTTACTATTCTGGCTCATCCTTTTTACTAGTAGTGAGCTTCTGTGTCTTGCAGGTGAATTTTGATAAATTGCCCATACGCTCAATCTGCGAGCATGTCTTGGACAGTTGCAGCTTCATCTCATCAACAGCGGACTATTTTACTTCAACTCCACCGTAACCGAATGCCAGGGAGTATGTGGATACGTTAGGCTAACCATCACCTGTATCACCTGTGCTCCCGCTGATCATCGAGTTCCTCGAGCGGGCGCCAGTAACGTCTCCATTCGTCCCTGGCGAGATGCTGATCCCTCTGAGGATTGCCAGGGTAGTCATTGTAAAGCGCACCCCCCCCCCCTCACCCCAGCTACTTATTTCACTGGAGTGACCCTCTAGGGTACATGAAAGCATCATTCTAGTTTATCAATTTAGGGCTAAATCTGGATTTTGTTGTGATTATTTAAGCCGTAAGCATGAGCCGACATATGTATAAGATGTGTGTCAAGAGTAAATAGAGTGAAAAGTTTCTGTTAGGTTGATGTTTACAATGGCTGGCAACCATTAATCAAATAAATACCTTTGCTTTCAGTTTTCAATGTGTGTGCCGGAAGCCGATGGGGCTTTGCAAAACGCCGAAAACATAATTTTGGTTGGAATCGAAGCTCATGTGTGTGTGCTTCAAACTACGCTTGATCTTCTTGAAAAGGGAAAGAACGTACACGTGGTCGTCGACGCTGTCAGCTCTCGGTCACTTCCCGACAGGTTATTTTTTTTGATTGTTGGAAGTGAAATAGCGATATGAGGTTCTCAAGTCCAAGAGCTTTGGGTGGGGGCTCTTCCATGATCACAAGAATGATGAGTTGTGGGCAAAACTCCTACCCCAGGCGGGAGTCGAACCCGCACCTCACGCTTTCCGGGCGAGTGCGCTATCCGTTACGCCACCAGGGCCGCTTTTACCCTCTGATCAACGGCTTTTATGCCGTAGCCTATCAGCACTCACACGTTTAACATGGTGAGAGGGGTCAGCCGTAATCGTTAGATATTGGCAGTGAACCGCTAGGCCGAAGGCTTCAGTTTTTGAAGTATTAGGTTGGTGCATATGTTCTTAGCCCCGACTTTTTCGTAAATATCTCAATAGCGAACCAACCTGAAGATTAGAGGTATCACCATCCACTACTCGACGCCAGCGCTCAGGCAGCTTGTCGATTCCTTCCTTCCAGAACGACGGGGCTGGGACTTGAAGAAGTCGTCGAGTGCCTTTCTGACCTGATCCTTTGTTTCGAACTTTTTTCCGTCCAGAGAGCGCTGCAGGTGGCTGAACAGCCAGTAGTCAGAAGGAGCGAGGTCAGGGCTGTAGGGGCTGGGCGACCATCAGCCATCCGTACTTCTCCAGCTCGGCCTGGGTCGCCTTTGCGGTGTGAGGTCGGGCGTTGTCATGGTGGAAGTAGATTTCCGCATTCCTTCCACGAGTACGGTCGACGTGATCTTTCAATTTCCGCAGCTGGGTCACGTGGAAGCGTCAATCGTCTGTCCCTTCTCCAGCAGCTCCCAGTACTCCATGCCTCTTCTGGACCACCAACAGGACAGGAGAACCTTTTTGGGGTGAAGGTCGGCCTTTGGGGTGGCTTCTGGCTGTTCTCCTTTGTCGACCCACTGCCGCTTCCTCACAGGGTTATCGAGGACCCACTTCTCATCTCCAGTGATCATCGAGTTGAGAAAGTGAAGCTTCTTTTGTGAATCGTGAAGCAAAACCAGGCAGTGGCGCAGGTACATTTTGTCACAGTGGAAATTGTGCGACATTGTGGCCTGCAAATGCAAGGTGGTGAGTGATAGCTAGTGTGATAAAAGAGTATAGTGCCCACGTCACGCACACGTGATGACGATATACCAACATCCATGCAAACGAAATACGGAAGGAAAGACACGTGGCTAAGAACTTATGCACCAACCTAATAGTTTTGTTATGGTTGCCCATAACTCAGCATTCTTGTGATAACATTCGGAACGCGAACTGCGGCGTAAAACAGCAGTTATCATAACAAAACAGCTTCAAAAACTATCACAAGAATGCTGAGTTGTGGGCAAAAGTCGGACCACGGGCGGGACTCGAACCCGCATCTTCTGCTTACCGGGCAGTTGCGTTACCACTTACGCTACCGGGGCCACTTTTGACCTCTCAGCTCAATGGCTATTTGTGCCATTGCCTTCGAGCACTCACACGTTCAACGTGATGAGCCGGTTAGCCGATATCGGCAGTGAACCGCAAGGCTGAAGGCTTTTTACAAGTTTTAGACTGTTTTTTGGATTTGTGCCATTGAGCTGAGAGGTCAAAGTGTGGCCCCGGTAGCGTAAGTGGTAACGCAACTGCCCGGTAAGCAGAAGATGCGGGTTCGAGTCCCGCCCGTGGTCCGACTTTTGCCCACAACTCAGCATTCTTGTGATAACTTTCGTATCGCGCACTGCGGCGTAAAACAGCAGTTATCAAACAAAAACTCTAAAACTTCAAAAACTCTTCCGCGATCTGCTCACCTCGCTCTCGTAAAACCACTATCCACAATAATAGTCTCTCAGATGATTTGAACAGGAACACTCGTCGATTATGAAGGTACTAGTCGGATCGCCAGGCTTACGCCGAGCCCTCCCCTTCTCTTTAGCCGGGCTTCGCCGTGCTGGCCAGGCTTCGCCAGGGTTACTTCATAATGGGAACAGAATTCATCCAGTTCATTAACTGAGTGCATTTCGAGTCCACGCTCATATTCGAACGAGGGGTGGCGGTGAGGGCCATAAGGCCCACACTAAGTTAGTGGTACATTTTTTCAGACTTTTTCAGACTCACTCTTATCGTCAAAAGTTTAGAGGTGAAAAGAAACTGCCACTGAACACATTGAGTGTGTCATAGTATCTAGGCTTTTGATTCTTGACTTCCCCTAAGTTTCCTGTTTCAGGCGATTACATATCCCCTTCCTTCGCCCGGCATCATTAAATGCGTACAATGCCTGACGCCCGCACCGTGAAAGCTGTACTACTGAGATTGAAGAACAACGGCAATGTTCCTTATCAGCCCCTATCGGCTGTTATCAAACTCTGTCATCCGCCGTCGACTTTCCCTCCCCCTCTATATCACGTGCTGGAATCAATGCCTGGCTGATGCTGTGTCTCGCGTCATGAATATGGTGACCTTCCCATTCGCTACTCTTATCCAATCTTGTCAGCTGCTAGCAGCTCCCGTCACCTATCAATAACATTCCTGTCCCATTCCCTACCTCATAACTTGGAACTGACGACCCCGCTATTGTTGCGACCCGCGTTATGGACTCGGCGACCCTCACTTTCTGACGCCTCTTATCAGACCTTATCAGCTGATATCACTTCCTGTCACCCACCGGTAATTTTCCTGTCCCAAACCCTATATCTTGAAACCAAGGTCTCATTGCTGCTGGGAGTTTAGTGCTATGAATTTTGCTGCTCTGAGTTCCGTGACACACACACACACGCACACACACACACACACATACAGTCGCACACCACAACACACACACACACACGGACACACATAGCAGATTACATATAGTAGGACTGATGGGTCAACAGAATATGGCCTATCCTAGGATGAGGGGCCAAAAGTGCCTACTGAAGTCACTTCTTAAAGGCAAAACCCGCGATCATTCGCAATCACAGATAGTGGATGAGGAGTTCGCATACAGACGACAAGTTGCTGAGTAACTCGATAGTGGAGGAAAAAGCGAAAAAAAAACATGCCACCGGGTCTAGATAGAACCCCATTTCGCTCCCAGTTTTCGTACTATGCTCCAATGAACTCCGCATCCAACATTACGCGTCATCCGCACAGCTGATTCCGCGATGAGAATATGTCTGCCAGCTTTCGTTTTCGCTGAAAACCGGGCTGAAGTTTGGAGCGAGTCACTGGGAAAAGGAGCGGTCACTGACTTATATTGCGCTATAGCTCCCCTCCCTTACAATTTTTTGCCGCGGAACCGGTACAAGGTTGCTCGCCGCGGGCCGCACTCCCTCATATTTTCAACTTCTATACCTGATCGCGGACGGAGCCTTTAAGAGTGCATGCCACAGTTTGCCATGACCTCTTTCACACATACACTCAAAATGTCAAAAATCCCTCAATTGATATGCGTGGCTCTGTTACTTGAATTGAATCTGGGCGGCTAAGCTTTTCGTGAGTGTTTTCATTTTGGGGCAATTAAAATCATGTCTTTTTCCAAACAGAACAAGATGACAGTTGTCTCAAAATGAAATATCCCATTAGTGACCGATCCTATATTTTATGCCATGTTCAAATGCCGCACCTGCTCTATCTCAGGGATAAGGAATGTACAGTAGTGCAAAAAAAACTTGGAACGAGGACCAGACCCGCGGGGTCCATAGTTTTGAAGGTCTATCAGACTTTCTGAATTGCTTATAAACTTGTTTCTAAGATTGGGTGTTTTGAAAATCATTAAAAACAGCAGATTCATTGGGGTGCATGCAGTTTTTGCTCGAAACTTTTGTATTACTGCTTGTGAATAGATACTGATGTGCTGCAACGCGACCAATGCCGATTACACGTCTAAACTTTGAGTAGCTTTTGCACCCATCGTGGCAAAGAAAAGATGGACTCAAGAATGCATGACCGGATCCTGGGTCAGTAGAACCCGGGAAACGGATATGTGATGGGAAACCCGTCGGTTGTCCTTCCAGCTGGGCGACATGAGTTCATCGGGGGTCTTGAAGACACAATCTTCACCAGATTACCGCCAGCAGTCTGTCGTACTACACAGTGGCAATACAAAAGTCACGGGGGAAATAAATGCAGCAGGGCTGTTAACTCCAGACTTTCGTCTATTAATGACACATGGTACGCTCCAAACACATTTAGGGTGTATGAGACTATCAGCCCCTAGCTTCATGTCGTGGTGGCCCCCGCCCAAAAATGCACACGAGCGTCAGAGTACGGACCGTTCGAAAATCGTAATTACTTGCATACGCGCCAGTTTCGCAAACTCACGTTTTTACTAACACCGTCGCGCGGCGCGGTCGCGTGCAGCTCTCTTGGCTTTTTGCCAAGTCCTGTAATTGCGCTTTGGAATACAAGTACAACGCAATTTCTTTATGCGGATAACATTTTAGGTGCTGCAAAATAAGAACCGAAGATGATGACGAGGGCTAGAACTCAAGAGCAACTGTGGTGCTTCTGCAATATCCCTCAGAGGCCGCGCATTCCCACAGAACATGACAATAAAAACGGCCTAAGCGTCCCACTCGTTAGTTTGAAGTATTTCTATAGCTTTAGAGCCGGATTCGAGCCGGATCGAAATGCACACGCGATTTTAATTTATTGCGTTTCCTTAGTTTTTTCAATTTTGTTTTATTTACATCTACATTCGTTGTTCTTCATTTCTAGCCTTTGTCATCTTCATCACCTTCTATTCGGACTTTGAAGCATGAGCAATACCTCAAATGTTAGGAAATTGCGTTTTGCTTGTATTGTCATGTTTTATTGTCATGTTGTCCGTTTTTATTGTCATGTTCTGTGGGAATGCGCGGCCTCTGAGGGATATTGCAGAAGCACCACAGTTGCTCTTGAGTTCTAGCCCTCGTCATCATCTTCGGTTCTTATTTTGCAGCACCTAAAATGTTATCCACATCGAGAAATTGCGTTGTCTTGTATTCCAAAGCGCAATTACAGGACTTGGCAAAAAGCCAAGAGAGCTGCACGCGACCGCGCCGCGCGGACGGTGTTAGCATAAACGTGAGTTTGCGAAATGGGCGGTGTAGCAAGGAATTACGACTTTCCCACGGCCCCGTACTCTGACCCCGTGCAGTTTTGGGCGGGGGGACCACGACACATCGACAGCTGGGGGGCTGATAGTCTCATACACCCTCAATGTGTTTGAGCGTACCATGTGTCTTTAAGGTGTAGACAGCTAAAAACATAACAGACGAGAGTGACACTTTGCAGGTTGGAGGCTCACTGAGATTTGCAATGATCGTCTAGTTTGTGAACACTTTATTCCCCCTAACACAGTGCGCTACTGCAGTAGTATGGAAAAAATTCGTTCTTTAGCGATCACTTTCACACGAAACTTTTGCACCGTTCTCCCCGCTCTCGTAAACGCTGAATTAGCTTCTTAAGATATTATTCGCCTCGCCGGTGGAGCCAGCCTGGTGTCTCTGTTTGCTCATATAACCGCCGAAATGGCGCCAGAGGGGCGCCAGCTTGCGGTTTGTTACTCAGCCGAAGTTTTGACGAATACTCAGCGTCGAGTGTTAATTAGCTGTTTGCTCAAAAGTGGGCGCTCTATGATGTTTGCGTGACATCAGCTAACCAACATTGAGAAGAGTTCGTGGTAGTATGAGCGCTGATCTGGCGCCACACCCTAGAAGCTGCAGTCTTTGTGATGAAGTTATGAAAATTGGTACTGTAGAAACCGAGCACTTAATTACACTTAATTATTTGCCACTACAAAATTAAATCATTTATTCGTATTTATGGCTTATGTTTTCAGTGTAGGTAATAGCAATGAGGGTTGAGCATGTTTGGAGTGTTTAGGCGCTTTGTATTGAATTGTTTTGACAACAAGTTGCTCAGTGAGTGAGCAGGGAAATAACAGGTCTCGAGAAAGTTGATGGTGTCTTTTGTCAATGTTTGTCAACCGGCATTGCTAATGTTTGCGACGTTTTCCTCCGATATTCTAATCGAATGAACACCGATCTTCTCCTGCTAGACAATTAGCCGACCGTTGGACTTGACGTTGAATGCCTGTCAGAGATCAGCGGTTATTTCCGAACACCCTATGCAAACGTGGCCATTATATCGGGAAAGTGGTTTTGGAGGTGTTGTTTGAGCTTCTTTTCGACGCAATACAGGAGCCTTCTGGTTCTGCTAACTTCAAAGGTTATTATGTTCTACAGTTGGACGTCTCGCTAAGGTGCTGAGCTACAGCCAGAACGCTTTACCCCCGTCAGCACTTAGCTTTAGGTATACTGGATTAGTCCATTAGCCAGAAACTATGGAAATTTTATTAATCAGAATAAAAAAAGTTTGCAACTATTTTTTTTTGCAAAGACCAGAGACTACATTCCGATCTGAGCAACGGTTGGGTCGTTTGCATTTCCAAGGAAAAGCGTTTCATAGAGTACGAAAAATAGCTATTCGATTTCAATCTCCTTTAAAAATGCTCCCTATTCTTCTATTACAAAAGGAAAAACAAAAGTAGTTAAGTAGTTGTAGATGTACGTACTGGATGGGAGTGTCCATGATTATGCCAGTAAAATTTCCTGGCATATAATTCATTTAGTGGCAATTAATTAGAATGGTGCAGAGACCAATCGGTCACCTTATTGTCTCAAGAAGCGTCAGACTTTCAAGAACCAGAGGTTCGTCGAGAGTCATGCAAAATTTATTATTTCAACCTCATACTAAGCATAACCGCTTTCCACTGAGGCTTGACCACCCTTCTCTTCTTCTCCCTCTTTCGCGTTGGTCTCGCGGCGTGGCAGGGTCCGCTGTTCTTGTTAGATGTAAGCAACGTGTTCCGTCAGTAAGGTCCGATGACGTCCCTGATTTTGTCTTCGAGGCCCATCGTGGTCGCTTGTCCTGTAATTCGAAGTTCCAACGCTTTCCTTATCGGGTGGTCCTCAGTCCCTCTCAGCACATGCCCACACAACACCTTTGCTGTTCGGAATGAAATAGGGTTACTTCCCCGGCTAGACAACTTTTCACTATTTTCTACTAGTTGTGAAAGACATTATTTTTAAGAGTTTGTACCACTCTTGTTTGCCTAGATGACTAATTCTCTTCGTAGTAATTGCACTTAAGACTAGCCCTAGGACTCAACAACTGATTCTATTTAGACGCGGATTTCGTTTCTATCAATACTTGTACACTATTTTTCTAGGAAGTATGCCTTCAAACAAATGGACCGAGCTGGAGCTGTGTTGACCACCTCGGAATGTGTGTTGCTCGGATTGCTTCGAGATGCCTCTCATCCAAAATTCAAAGAAATACAGAAACTGATCCTTGACCCTGCTCCTGATGTCGGTCTTGTCGCGAAACTGTGAGCAGTCAGTAGGTTCTCGGTGTGTTCTAGACAGTGTTATCATTCATTGCTCTCTGTTGTAACTGCAGCAAACATAAGAGTATTGTTCATTTGGACTATTGAACAAGTAAACGATTTGTGACAAGAAGAACAAAGTCTCTGTCATCGATAACAGACACTATATGACATACCCAGAAACCGACAAAGCGAATTGCATTTGTATATAGCGCGATGACATTTCATATACAATTTCACCACGAATAGTAATACCATACATAGGAAAAGAAGTGATGTGTCAGAAATGTACACCCAAAAACCCGTAAGTACCTCAGATCACTCGGCGAGGAGCGAGGCACGGTGCCATTCGAGAAATCATTGGCTTAACTTCCATTATAAATGCGAAAATTACCGTTATAATGCTCCTACAGAGTACCTGAGAATAATTGACCGTTAGAGCTACGGAAATCTATGTGTGATGCCGTATAGTTAAGCGAGAATGTTGGATACTTCAGAACAACGTTAAACGCGATCACACATTATATGTACAAAAGAAGTAGACAGATGTCTAACGTTCTAGAAGATTAGATATGCCTGCCCAGGAACTCATAACGTTCTCAGAAAAACGCAAGTTGACGGTTTCTGAGGCGGTTATGCGGCTTGATGTTTCCGTAGTATCGTAGCAGGAAATTGCGGACCTGAAATGGTTGATGTGCTTCTTTTGGAACAAACATGAAGCGAAGATGCGTGGAATTTTTGCAGAAAGGACCCAAATGGCCCAAATGGAAATGTCCAGGTTGCATTCAAAAGTACGGTCCGCGATCAGGTATAGAAGTTGAAAATATGGCGTCGCAGGAGGGGGGGGGGGTAGTGTGGTCCGCGACGAACAACCTTGTACCGGTTTTGCGGCAAAAATTTGTAAGGGAGGGGCGCTATAGCGCAATATAGGTTCAGTGACGCCTCCTTTTTTCTAGTGACTCGCCCCCAGACTCCGCCCACAAGGCTCGCTTTCAGTGGAACGAAGATGCCGGACGAAAAAGCATGAAAAGCGTCACTTGGACGGGTTATGTTCTTATCGGGGATTAAGCTGTGCGGAAGAGGGCAGTGTTGGAGATGAAGTTCACTGGACACTTACAAACTGGGATCAAAATGGGGTTCTATCTAGGGCAGTTGGCATATTTTTCCTGTCTTTTTCTTCACTGTCGAGTTACTCAGAACCTTGTCGTCTATATGCAAACCAAATCCACTATCTGTGATGGCGAATGATCGCAGGCTTTGCTTTTAAGGTAAGATAATAGGTGGTTGATGCCTGGGACCCTCCTTTTGCCGACATGGCATTGATCAAATTCATTGGCATAAAGTCATTAAAAAAATCATCGGTCAGTGGATTTCACGAAGAAGCTGACTTACGGGGTCTGTTTGGAATTTACACCATGTTCTACGTCTAGTAAGTGATTTTGTTCGGTATGGGGGTGCACCAAATTGTGCTTAGCTAGGCGTATACAGGGCATGTGGTAAGACTTGTAAACTCCTGTGAGATGATTTACTCGAGCAATTCCGCAGCTTCGAGGAGTTTACACTTCCTACAGAAGTGTTACATAACATGTTAGTGTTACATGACATGAATTAAAAAAGGAACTAGCGAAAATGTAAAATGTCCCCTCAAGCCCAATCTGCGCAGTGATTTCCCTCTCGTAGTTTTTCAAGTTGATTCGGGCCGGTTGGTGTACTGGTAAGTTGCGCGCTTATCATGCGTGGAGGTCAAATCCCGAAACTGTTCCCGCCCAAGCAATTCATTACTCCAGAGCCGGTGAATTGGTAACATCATCTGGGTGGGTAAAATCACTGAGTTATACATTGGCTGGCTCCTTCAAGTCATTTCAAAAGCCGAACCGCATTTGAAAAGCAAATGCGAATCTGCGGACGTTGAATATAGATAGAAGGATTAATCGAAATGAGCCCTATGGCGTCGTCTGATGGAGGAAGATCCTGCGAATACGGTGATTGACAAACCGCCTCTTATGTAGCGCATCTCAAAGGGGGTGGGGTGAAAGGAAACCAGAGATATAATCCTTTTGTCCTCCCATTGTTCCCAAGTTGTAGACAAGCTTAGGGTTCGTCTTCGAGTATCACCAAGAAGCATGCGGAGTAGGGTGTCGCACTGCTTTTTATTGTGCAGACAGTACATGTGTAAAATGTTACCTGACGTCTGCTGAACTGTCCTCCAGCGTGGCAAGTTGGGCAGAGATACGGCGGTGGGAACTGGACTTTTGTGAATTGTGGGTCCTCTGAAGGATCACCGTGGAGACGGTTATTAACGATGTTGTGCGCTCTCCACAAATACGTCATCATATCCTGTGGATGTCGAACCTAAATGTACCATCATTTTGACCTTCGAATCCTTCCCTGAATTTGTAAGGGAATGCAAAACACTTACTCGTCGTTCAGTCATCGGTAATATATTAGTGGTCATGTTCATGAAATGGTTTTTGCAGTGTTGACAGCCGAAGAATCCGCGTACCCATCCCTATAAAAAAGCACAGTGAGCACGAAAAAAAACTCAGAACATTCCAGGGGCACATTCCGCGAATGTCCTCTTCAAGAACGTGGTTTCCATGTTCGGTAAAAAAGTCGATAACCGCAGATGCTGCGCTCTTTTCACGCCTCGGAAGTATGTACACACGCGTGCTACATGAGTTATCTGATCCCACAATGACCATGCAAGCTCAGGTTGGTGGCATGTGCTGCGGTCTATCTTGACGATCACCTTCCTCTTCCCTTACCTCTGGTCAGTTAGTGGTCACCTCTCACTTTTCCGTATGCCCGCCCAGTGACCGCCTTTCAAGGGCCAGGAGGAGGGCTTATGCTATACTGCAGGCCTTTTTCAACTTCTTTCTACCTCGCTTGAATATTTAAGTTCCACCTGCAAGTGTCTTCGAAACAGTAAAGAGAAGTAGACTAGCTACCCACTCTACATATAGCTGATAGGGCGCAATCAGTCGGAGGGGGTGGCAGGAGGGGTGGAGTGCCCGTCTGCGGTTGCTTTACTCTAGCAATCGTGTTGGTAGTTACTCTTCCAAAAAGAAAACACTACCAGATGGTGGTGGAAACTACAGAGTACCGCTTCTGGTTTTACTCTGTACCTCTAGGAACCTCGACTAATTGCGATGACAGTATAGCAAATGATCTCAAAGCATTAAGTTCTTCCACAACTCCATTCGGGGAGCAACATCCAAAAATGAAGTAGATGTTCACCTGAATACTTTTGAGAGGCTTCAACGCATTTACGTTGCTGTCCTTGATTGTGTCAATGTACGTGTGTGCACTGTAAGCGCGTGGAATGTTGTCCATAACCCGCAAGTGTAGCCCCTGAAACCTTTCTAATCAGAAATTCGCGGTCGATGCACAAAAAAATTAATTGATTGAATTAGGCCAGTTTGTTAAGAGACAGTTTCTGCAGCCAGATGGTGCGGAAAGTTTAAGGAACAATAATCTCTATATCAACAGCTCCTTCTAGACTGTAATAGAATAATAGAAAGTTAGGAGTACTACGGCTTAGGTTTAGGTCAAGATAACTGTTGTTTGAGAGAGGTCTTCTAAAGAGTAGGGACAGGAGAGCGGTGCTTGCTAAATACAATGGCATAAAAAACACTTGGAACAATCACGAATCTCGCTTTTCTTCACAGATTTTATAAAAATTCCAATTAATTCTCGAAGAGACCATGTCTCGCAGACGACTTTGGGAAATTTTTCAGGAAAAGTTCTTTCGATGGATAAAAAAAAATTGAGCCTAAGTTGCTTCTAACAGTGAATGCAATGGAGATATCGAAATTGTAAGTTCCGGCCTTAACACTGGGTTAATACTTCTGCGTTTGTAAAGCGGCTGGAAAAAAGTCGCGTCCGTACAGCGGATAAGAAGGGAGTGGACCAGGCTAAAGAGTACACCCGGAAAATTCTAATCTAATTGTCGTTCGATAAGTAAAGAGAGGGCCATTCCTGAACAGCCGTTCACGTCTTATCGTTTGCTGGAGATCATATTGGTGGATGGCCTACAAAACTGCGCAAAATTACATCCCTATAGATTATCAAAAAGTGATAACATTACTTTTGCTATAATGTTGTAATAATAAGCCTAAACATCCAAGATCCAAGGATGGCATTTATTGAGAACATGCTTCCGGCACTGCGAAGATCTTTGAACGGAATCCGTGAAGGTCATGCACTTGTATCACAGCCTGCACCACCCCCTAATCACTTTCCACACCTTTGAACCCCGTTTACAGTGTAATTGCACGAATGTTCGGGAACTAGCTAACGACTACGTCGGTGTCGTTCGGAGAACAGTGTGGATACTTTGATTGATCCTCTTACAGGGTACTGTCGTACGCAGCTGGTCGGGTCAGTGTCAGGAGAGGTGGAATGAGCGCGCGCCGATCTGCACATTCTACCAAACAGTGATCTGATAGTAGTCAAGTTAGGAAGCAAACAGTCAGTAAAGAAAATCGCTTTTTTCATTCCATGCCTCTTGACGCCGCCTTAACTGCTTGCGAAGATGTGAAAATGTAATTACCTGAACGTTGGCAATGTTCCCTTGCAATGTTGCCATGAAGCGTTGACGGGGAACGGATGCGCGTACACACGCTAAAATAGGCTCTGTTAGATACATTATACTTCACGGGTAATTTGAAGTGCTCAGAAAATCACTGCTATTTAGGGATCCCTTCTTAGGTGAAGCTCAACTAGGTAATGTTAGCGACTATACTCGGCTGGACTTCGTGAAAGACCTAGTATCAAACCAACGCTATGCTATGATACCATTAACTATCTATAACTAAAACAGCTTTATAACGTGTAAAAACCTTCAGCCTCGCGGTTTACTGCCGATATCGGCTAACCGGCCTCACTACGTTGACGTGAGTGCTGTATATGGCACAAAATGCCATTGGGCTGAGAAGGCAAAGGAGGCCCTGGTAGCGTAATGGATAACGCAACCGCACGGTAAGCAGGGAGATGCGTGGTTCGAAGTCTCGTCCCGGGCCGACTTTTGCCAATATCTCAGCATTCTTGTGATAACTTACGGAGCGCGCACTGCGGCGTTGAACAGCAGTTATCAAAACTAGAACAGCTATGCTATGAGTTCAAGCGACAAACCCTCACTAAGAGCCTCCTTCTTACAGCTGACCATAGTCACTGTACGAATATCAGACGGTCAAGACCAACTCCAGGACGCGAGAGGGGAGGGCCCATTGGAGTGTGCGCTAGATAGACCGGAAACTGATGGCGAGAGAGCACAACGCCATTATCACAACGTCAAGTGCAACTTGAAACGGTGTGAGCTCCATGTGGCCTTGGCGATAGGCTTAGAGTTCGCTTCCTACGCAGCTTCTAGTCGCAACAGGAGCACTGCTTTGGCGATTAAGAATCCAGGAAGCGTTCTTGAGGGCGATTTGAACGTCTTGCTGTTCGTCGAGTGTGTCTTTGGAATAACTGTTCCTATCTTGACATTTGACTTATAATTTTTACAGTACCCTTTGGGGAGAAGGACTGATGCCAGAGTCTTCTAGTGTTTAAGTACAATGGGTTGTATGTCGACTGAATCCTCAAAAATCGCTGTATAAGCCACTTCACATTCAGATACAGCATGATTGCGAATAAAGTGAAATGTGCGTTGCACCCAAGAAGGGAGTGGTCGGACCGCTATTTATCCGGACTCTAATCGCTGAGTTCCTACTCAAGGTTCTTGACAAAATCTTTTTTCCGGACGAGTTCCGCTTTCAAATGAAGAGCTTACTTCAACATTTTCAAACTGTCTTCTGTATTCTTCGACAGGTACTGCATTCCGAGGTTTGCGCGATTCCAGGTACTCTCTCATGTGTATGAAGACCAATCGAGCGCGTTCGCTGTTTTTCAAAATCTGCAAGTACACAATAAAAAGTTAAGATTTGTAATAAGTTTGCATTCAAATCAAAAAACAAGAAACATTAAGTGTGTACAGCAACATGTAGATAGTTTGTTCCCAGGTGCTGCAGGTGTTCCTCGTCTAACTGGAACTGCAGCACACCTGTTGGCTGCAGCATGATTGCAGTTATAATTTTGATAAAACCAAGCCAACATATTCGGGCGTTTCTTGAAAGTTTGACTGGTTGGAATTAAAAGCAAGTCGCTCGATTGAGCATGGTAGAGAGTGGGGTTGGAATACCACTGACAGGATGGTAATCGACTCAGAAGTGAAGAAATGTTAACACATTTCAGACGGATCCTTCCGTCCGAAATGTCCTTAACATGTCCTGCATGAGATGAAGAAAGACAGTGTTGGGATGAATTCTCATGTTGGTGTCATAACGATATCCGCCCTTTTCCCGTATCACCTCACTCTTACCACTAGGAATCTGAAGAACTTGTTAGCGAAAGAACAGCTCTACCACGAAGCCTACAGAAATAGACGTCGGGTGTGGATGCGGCAGTGGGCGGGGTATTGTCTTTAACATGAGCGAGTGAAGCCTTATCATGCACTTTTGAGCCGCGAAAGTGGTACATCCTTTGTGCTTGCGGAAAAGGACAACTAGTCCAGGAATCCTGCACACAGCGAGCGCGGAAAGTGCAGTAACTTTGAAAAAAAGATAACAGTTTTAAAAATACAAAAGGGGTAAAATTCAAATGGCAAGGAAGAAAAACTAACCGTGGATGTGGTTCGCTTAGATCGACGAATTTCGTTCGAAAATGAAAGGACAGGGAAGTGCTGAAAAATGCATGTATAATGAGGTGAAGGCGGGTAAAACCATTAAAGTCCCAGAAGAATGTGATTCTATAAAAACATCTAGAACAGGATCAGCATCTGATAGGTGCTAAAACATTCAACGAGAGTTCATAATAGTCAGGAGGGTCACATTCTGGGTTAAAGGAATCGCCATGGAGTTCTAGAAACGTTCTACAGAAAACCTCTCCTGAGCAAAGTCATTCTTCTTCGGGAGTGGCCCTAGATATTAGTCGCGTACACCACTGGAAACGCTACGATAGATCCTGGACCTGTCCTCCTCCGTTCCGGGATATCGTCAACCGTAGCCTCCCTCCTTTCTTTCATTCATTCTCTCTTCTTTCCCTTCCATCCTTTATTCTATCTTCAGCCTTTTCTTCCTTGAAATGCTTGGCAAGTAGATGCGATAAGAAGACAACTCTGTACCTTCGCAGAGAGTCCGATTGACAGAAGCCTTGTAACCATCTTTCTCCACCCATCGTGTTCGTGAACTTAACATCCTCTCTCACATTTTGGAAATCGACGATGTCCCACCTTTATCTAGCTTACAATTTAGGGGGCTTGCAGGAAAAGTTTTCATGCCATGATATTTCTATCCCTACTGCCAGTCGTCCATCTATGGTTCATGGTGCGGCACAAATCCAACACCGATCAATTGTGGACTTTTTGTCGCTCTATTGTTTGGTTGTTTTTCTGTTCTCAAAATAGAGTGACAATTGCGTTCGAAGAACCAACGAACATTAGAAAGTAGAGTGACGAAATCGAGAAGACCAGTGAGATTTTCGTTCTGAATGTAACCCGGGGTTCGGATCACTTCGTCGTACAGCGCCATTCGCATCGCTTTCAGCATGTCCGTCTCTGACACGTAGAACATCTCGCGACACCTGCAATAGGAGCTGTTTAGGGATGGGTAGAACTAAGGTTGCCATCTCACAAGTAAAGAAAATTCTTGCCGCTGTTTGGCTAATGGGGGCATTTTGCACTTTCGCTAGTTCTTTTGCTTGTCGCTGTTGAATTACACGTTTCACCTTGGTGGAACCTAAAGACTCTAGCGAAGTGTAGACGGGTCTCCTGCTGTTGCATAGCCTAACAGGACTTTACACGCCCCACAAAAGGCCTTGGCAATGATTGATGGGAGCCAGCAAAATACCCCCACCAAGCTAGTCTGCACCGAGATTTTCTTTTAGCTAGTCGTATAGCTCATAAAAAGCCCTTGTTGACGAACCAAACCTCAATCTTGTGTTCACCATAATTACCAGTCAAGAGCGATCATTAACTAGATGGAGATTCTGTCAGTTTTTTAGCAAACGTTTGCTGCTCGTTTAAATTCGTCTAGTACCAGTTCGGGAATGAAAATGAAATGAATGTAGAAAACCGCCAGTAACCGTGCTTTTTCAAAACGTCAAAGGAAAGCCTAATTCAACCGCATTAAGGAGGTAAGTTTATTCATCAGAGAGCGCGCCATATGTCGCGCTTTGAGTCTTCCAAGCCTCAGAATTCTAGGTCGTTCTTCATTCTGAATAGGTCGAAGAGTCTGACCTGTCTGGGAAGCGTACGCAGTCTATGATCGGAGGTGGAGTGGTCGTCAGAGGTGGCATTGTTGTGGTGGGCATAACGGTGAACCCTGGCGGTAGATGAGCATCTCTCATGATTATTCGGTCCAAATCAGTGTAAGTGGAATTAGAGAATCTGAAAAGAAGAAATGAGCTGCGCATCCTTTTCAAAACGGAGTCCGAAAAAATCACATTTCAATAAGACCATCACTTCCTGACCCCCATCACTTCAGGCTCATGGGATGGTACTCTATAATTTTGAGGATAGACTCACTTCATCATGTACAGTGCTTGCTGATGATCCCTCCTGAAGAGTGCAACAGTAGGGAACTCAACGATTCTTAGCATCCCAACAAGTAGCGAGTTTGAGAGCGCACGTCGTGCTCCCAGCATTCGTGATCGAGATGAGAGATCCAAAATGAACTGAAATAAATCTTCGTTAATGCATTTGCATTTCCATTTTGACTCGTTCATCTCATTCTGATCCAGTTTTCTTTCCACTCCAATTGGAACTGATCTTTCGTCCCGCATCAGGCTGACATTTGTTCGCAAATAGTGGCGCGCAGTCAAACTCATTCACAACAGACACCCACATCACCACATAATTTCGCTTCGATTCCGTTGACCTTTTGTGGAACGAGTTCCACAAATGCGTTAATGTCGCGAACGGTGTCTAGTATTTTCACTCATTCAAACGAGAAATTCGACGAACAATAGGAGGACATCCAGGCGGATGTCGAGTTGCTGCCGTTTTCGCGTCGGAGCTATGGTTATTCGGGTGAAGAAACTTCCTCTGACAGACCTAGTCTGAAAGTATCCCACCAGGCAGCACTAACGTAGAGTTAGAGCGCATCAGCCTCAGATGCGCATGGCACGATAACCCGGTACTTGGTCTGGAATGCTAGCAGGGTGCTATACAGTGGCAGAATGGCGAAAAAACGAAAAGACGGTCAAAAATCTGCGAGGAAAAGCCTTCGCTATTCATGGCTCAGTGAGCAATTTCGGACGAGTTTCCTGTGGGCATTACGCCAGTAACCGCTACGGTAGATACAGCTGCACGTATGTGCTCTAGCACCGCAGCCGCTTCATTACGATTCCCTTCGCTTCATATTTTACTTCCCAAATGGAGCGATACGAGCATCAGTTGTGGTCATCAGATGTGGTCGTCCTTTTGTGGGCGGGCGCAGTGGGCTTCCGTGTCGGTATGTTGCAGCTTGATAAGGCCTTATAAGGGTACAGGCGTTACGCAGCGTCTACTCAGGGGCGCGGAATCCTGTATTATCCCACTCTTCTTAGGGATTTATCGTGCCAACTGCCTTTAAGGTACCCACTTAGAGGAAATGGGAGGGGGAGGAGGAGTGAGTTTGAGTTTTTGCACTCGGCTTGCTGGCTCTCTGGGTTGCTGAGAGGGGTCTGTAATGTAATGGGAAAAGGAAAATGTGTTCTGGGAAGGATAGGGTTCCAACATTCACCTCCCCACGTACCTGATTGGCGAGTTTCCAGGGAAATCGCAGGAGAGAGAGTTAAGGAGTTGGGTGAAGGTGGGCTTCTGGGCTGAAGAGAGGCTGTCGCAGGTCGTACCTGAGATGGCGACGGAGGGATGGGGTTCTGTTTAGATTGACCAATTATTGCCATAATGTGTTTTTTTAGGAACTAAGACTGGCATTTACGAACCGACACACTCGAGAATTTCAAGAACTCGGAAATTTTAAGAAGAGTTTTTAAGTATTTTCGAAGAGATGGAAAATACTTGCGGATGCTGAGAGGGCACAGGAACACGCACAATTTAACATTGGAAATTGCTGAGACCTCATATGGTCCTCAAATCGTTCAGAGCCGAAAACAAAAGAATTGTGCTTACAGTGTAAAACATTTACCTGTACTCCGATGCCATCATATTCTTCGAAGATGATCGCCAAATAATCAACAGATTCTGGCACACCTTCCCAGAGCTGTCCGTATGTGGTAGTTCTGAAATTCAAGAACTACTGCTTGTTTTCGTACTACTCATCTAATTACTAATGTACTCAACCCGTCCACGTAAAGATGGGATAAATTCGGCCAGTCAGGATATCTGGCCACGGAATACTCGTTCGCTATCATCCTCATCAACGCCTCACGCATAGCCTCTCCTGAGTGCTGCGCCTCGATCATACGAGCCTGATTTGGTGCTCGAGCAGTACGAGGGAAGTACTGAAATTCAACGTAAAGTATTGTCAGTTTGCTAAATGTCGTCACTTTGCTGCCGATAGTTCGGCCTCGATGGCGGATATTGAGATCTGTTTGCATTTTCGTTTCCTCTGTTTGTACTACGCGTGTTCTTCTGAGAACACTCAACAGTTAGAAGATCATTCGTTGACCGGCAAGTTATGGATTGCAAGCACTTCGATACGCCGCACGAACCGCAAATAGCAGTAATGGTCTGGGGGTAAAAATCGCTGATCGTACTCTGAATTCACCATGGCATTACGTTGATACAACGGATGTTTTCATGGAGGCCGCTCCTCCTCCCTTTGTAAACATCAGCTGTTCGCAAAGGGATAACTTCGAAGTCCTAATATGTGAGTCATTTCCATTTTCTGATTTTCAGAATTTACAGAGGGAATTTCTTGGAAATTGTCTACTGCAAATGGATTTTCTCGGAGGATGACCTAGTTTGTTCTGGGCATGTCACATCTAACCCATAAAAAAAGTAACAGGATTTCTGTCGTTCAAAAAACTCTCAAAAGTGGCAACGTTAGGATAAGGGATACACTGTGGTAGATGGAGATCAAATTGCTCAGGTCGACTAATCAACAACTTCGGAACAGCTGATTGGCGCTAGATTCCTGTAAATTATAACACTGACCGTTGTACTTGTCCCGTTGAAGGTATAGCCTTGAGGCGCACACCCACAGGAATGCCACTTTGATTTATCACAGAATTTCCAAGTTGAAAAAAAAACAGGAGATCGTTCGAATAGTGTGCGGTCAGCCTCATTTGTCGAGTTGACTTCTTTTGCTTATTTTCTCGTTGCACTAGTAAATAGGCAAGTAGTAGTCGCTAGTTATTCAGGTTGGCGAGTATCTTAGATCGGGATCCTTTTTTCTGACGAGCTCTTTGGCCACATTTCAGACCATGGGATACTTTATCGTAGAGTATGTAGACCCTGGGGTCTTCTAGTAGTCGAACGTAATGCATGACGTCCGCCGTTTCTTGCAGTTGTAACCTTTCTCCATCAAGTTCTGCTTATAGCTCCATGCGGCTCTTCTCTTGAAAAGAACTGTGGCACTTGTGTGTGCACCATTCACCCCTTTGCTGTTGTTGTGGAGCCGTTGCGCTTGTCACAAATTTTTCATTCTCTGGAAGGGAGAAGGAGAAGGCTCTGTCAGTACCATTCCGCTGGTTCGACCCTCTGATGTCCATCATGAAAAAGCCTCCTGATTACCGAGATCGCGGCTATGTGGTCGGATAGGTGCAAGCCAGAGTTGTTATAACCCACAGGAGCGCTAGGTTATGCTCCAGGACGTTGGGCAAGTGATTCCCTTCGGGAAGTTGCAAGTGATTCCTTTGTAAAGAGCTAGAAGAATTCGTGGCACATGCCGGAGGATTTGATAAGCACCGAATACTTTGACACTTGACAGTCAGTTGTACTTGACAAGTAATGGAAAATGAGCGCCTTGGAAGTGACCGCTGATTCCTTCGAATCCCAAAGAGAACACCCGCCGCGAACTCCACGTGATCATCATCCATTCCATTCAGAACATCACCAATCTAAATTGTTTGTCTTGTCGTCTGACTGATTTTCAGCCATATTCGATGGTCGCTTGAATCCACGCTTCTATTTCATATTGTCATTATCGTTCTATGAGGTAGAGGGTTTAGTCACGGAGCTTACGCTACTCACAAATGCGTGACGATGTACACCTTGGAGCGACTGGTTGGCGTGTCACGGAGTGCCACAAATTTGTGGGCTAATCAACTGCCACATTAATCGCAGATTGATGGGCCCATTACAGCAGAAAAACGCTTGTTCGCGGTTCGTAAACTTCACTCAGCAATACCAATTGGCGGATGCGTTTCATTGCTACGACCCACTTCAGGTACTCCTCCACAGAAAAACCAAACACTGCATAGCTCGAGAATTTCTCGCGTGCACTGCTAGCGCAAGAATAATGTGTACTAATGTAAAGATGTCTGCAGGCTCCCGCATGTTCTCCCAGCTTCTATCACCTCAAACTATTTCATTCCGTTTAGCCAACCTCAATAGAATCGTCCAACCTTGTTTCTTGATTCTCTTCAAAACATCAGGACATTTATTAAAAGTTTTACTCGTACAGCGATCGGTGTAAAGCTAATTACCGTTGTTGTGGTCTATACCCTATGTGCATCGTGAGGAAACACATCGAAAATATCAAGAGCCCAGGCGGCTGCTTGAACTACATAACGGTGCAGGTCTTTTGTTTGCGAATATGCTTCAAGGGGGGAGCAAACTAAACGGAAGTGAAGATTACCTTGATCATAGGGTAGTAATTGGATTGCAATTTTCGCGCGGACATGTATTGTGGCATTGAAGCGGTGTCTGCCACAGTTGATCCACCAGCCACGTAAAAGCACGAATTCGCATTCGCGAACAAGATTTGCGAATTGTCGAAGAACGGCAACGAATTGTCTCGACTAGTGTCGCGCACCTAAAACAGGGTTGAGAACGTGGTCGCAGGAGATGCGTGCCTAGATAACATCGTTGTCGATAGCAAGGTATTAGTCGGGTTTTTATATATTGGCGTCCATGTTTGAGCCTGGCGCGTTGGTGGCATAGACCTGAAGTATATTGCAGAGTATTTACTTCCCTGTTCCCACCGGCGTGTAGCATTTCAGTCTCTTGTTGATTGCGCCATGGATTTCGCATACATTCGATCGAAGTTGGGAATCGTAGATACTATAGCCAGGGCAAATCCCTTCGTCAGGAATCAGTTACCGTTTGGACGTGCTCAATTGGCTGCTGACTCATTTATGAAGTGCCTAGATCACTAAATCCGTAGAAATCCTTAACAGAGCGCAGACGATCTGGGGTCCTCCATTTGCGGCAGCGCCAAGAATGAATCTCATATTGTAATCAGGATGTTGAATAACTCCTGTATACAAGTTTTCAGCTGGTTTGGTGATCTAGGCACTTCATAAATGAGCCAGCAGCCAAAACTCAGCGCGTCCAAACGGCATTAGCCGCGGAGGTGAAATGTGACCTGGCGAACCCCATTATCTTTGCAATCCACCGCTAATGTCAAAGATTGGTGTTTTTGGTAGCTAGAACGTAAACCAAAGTGAATTTTACAAATGACTGAAAGATCAGCAGCCTTTCTCTCCCCTACTGGTGGCTTAGCCTCTCTTTGAAACGATCGAGTCGAAACGTCAGGCCATGATCCAGCTAACAAACTCCACGGCACAGAAGAATACTAAAATTCGGGCCAACCAAAGGGGCATCCGGTGAAAAGTGGAAGAAGGATCATTAAACTCAAATGTTGAGGGACATTTGTTGGGACACTTTTACTGCGAAGGCTGGATGACACCTTTTTGTGAGGCTACCAGGGCTTTAAGAATCCGGAAATCATAACATGGAATGCTGGGACGGATTTCGAAAAAGCCGTCTCCGATATCCGCGTCAGGTAGGGTTCTTGTATCACGATTAGGAGAGCGCGCGCCCGCAAATGTAAGGTGGCAAAAGTACTAGAGACTAGTACTAGAGACTAGAGAAGTACTAGAGGATGGTTCACTTACCAATCTGCGTAGAATTCGACGAGAAAAGCATGATCCTGACCGAAGACAGTGTCAGCGAAGGTGTGTTGGTCGAGATGCATGATAGGTTCGAAACCAGGTGTGTAGAGGGTAGGATTGCTACCCATGGGAACATAGTTGAAGGAGGACACCGCAGCGGATGCCGCATGTACGAGCGCAAAGAGCGCCAGTAACATCTGAAACATAGAATTGATATCACTGTAGGACATTTGAGAAATCTCTAGAAGAGTGTCAGCGAAGTAGGTAAAGAACAGAAAAGGTCCAATATCGCAACATCATGTGAAGCAATTTGTTTCAAACTGTTGGCAGAGCTAACTGTGAATTCTTTCTGTGCTAGACCTTACCCAAACAGGAAACGATGGAGAGGTTAATCCCTAGATTCAGTCCAAACGAAG
>MU931179.1:0-18953 GCA_036418165.1 Cooperia oncophora
CCGCGAACAGGGGGCGATCTCACTCATGTTCATGTTTCCTTTCCTATTTCATCGTCTTCTTCTTTCATATGAGCTGCGGCAGATCTGTTTGAGATTCAAGTGTTCGTGCTGAAGTTCATGTCCTAAGAATAAGCGTCAGTCTGGACCCACCTAGAGAAACGTTTATAATGATGATGGACCATTGATAACCTCCGTTGACCTGCGAAACTACTGTATTTGCAACTTGAATTTTGCCACTGGCAGCAAACGATACTATCGTCACAAACCTATAAAATCAAAATCGATAAAAGATTTTTCATTTCAGGATGCGGCCCATTATTTTATTACTGCTTTGCTTGGGCATTTATGCGGCTGCCGCTTCTGTAAGCATCGAGAAGGTACTGTAGTTTGGACCGAAATGGGTAGTGAACTTGGAGCTGGAAACCATGCATACTAGAATGAAAATCTGATTCATATTAATACTTGACATGTTATTGAGAAACTTGTTTGTTAAGGGTTCTTCCGACTCGAAAGACGTAACAGATGTCGCGAAGGGGTCTGAGGTGAGTACAAGATATTTCTATTCTGCTGAATCTCATCGGCCTTACCACAATCACCTCCTAGTATGGTCCATTCCATTTGCGATACGGGTAGGACAGCGCGGCACTGGCGTGCCATTTTCTTCTCTCAAAAGTGCACGGGAACGGGGCTGTGTAGTTGTGGAGGTGCCATGCCGCCTCCACATCCGCCCGTGCTGTCCTCAAACTCGATACCAGGATCTTCAGTAGAACACGCTTACAGCTGTAGAGAACAATCAGAGTGAGAGGTAGCCCACACAGGGCACATCACTGGTTGGGATTTTAGTCGACTCTATACGCCCCTCCCCTCTACAATCAGATTTTCCCCAACTTCCTGCCCCTTTTTTCCAAAATTTCCCGAAAACTTCCCTACTTTTTACCAAAAATTTTGCTGTCGAGCGGGGGGGGGGCATATAGTACGTGAAACAGGAAAATCACCAAAAGTCAACCGCCACTCCCACAACGCCAAAACGTAAATACGACCCCCCTCCCAAAAATGATCAAATACGACCCCCCTCCCTTTACAACGTCCATGAAGCGAGAAAAATCAACTATCAAAATAAATTTTCTCAGCCCAAATACGACCACCCCTCCCTTTACAACAAATGCGCACCCCCTCTTGCGATTCTCCAACAACGATGTGCCTGAGCCCACAAATTGCCTGCGTTATCTTCTTAGGTGTGTAGCAGGTCCGTCATCAGCGTGGGACGATACAAGACGCGCTCGGTATTACTCCATCAGCTACACATCCGCCACACTTGTGTCTGAAGAAAATGGCACGCTAGTGCGGCTGCCGAGCCATTCTAACAGAGCAGAGCAAGGACCAAGGAAAGGAGGGTGCAGTTGGACCTCAACCCAGAATTTCGAAAAGAGGTGAAAAGGTGGATCCATTAGCCACTGCTTAAACTGAAGAAAGAGCATTGTCGCCTCCGTTACCGGTTGAAAACTGGACCAGCAGTTAGAGTAAGAGTCATCCCCTCTCTCGCAACCTCAGATCCATGGAGAAAAACTTTGTAGGGTTCAAACTGCAAAATATACCAGCACTCCAAACAAAACAAAATTAGCATTTTTCAGTCCTCCGCCGAAGTATCAGCCGAGAAGACGGTACCACACTTAACCGTAGAGGAAAACAAGGTACCGTACTTTGTTTATTTGCGGTCGGAGCGGAGGTGGTGAAGTAGCACTGCTCACCACAGGGTGTCAGATCCCGGATCGTCTCCCTGAAGGGTCCATTACCCCAACCCTCCAACTTCAACTAGTGTCCCACTGAATAGTGAGTAAAAAACTGCGGTGTTTTCCTGTTAGCATTTTGCAACACAGAAGGCTGAAAAAGCTGTGTCCGAAACTTCCCACTCACAATGAGGCCACTCTTTGTTTTGTAGCACGCGTATAAAAAGGTCTGGGTCGAGAGGGCTTCTTTCCTCCAACCTCGAGAAAATAAGGTTTCCCCAGCGTTCTGTGTTCACATTCCAAGCTCTTTTTTCACTACTGCACAGGCTAGTCACCTCAGCTCTGCTCAGAGCTCACATTAAGAAGTGAAGCCCTCATTATAGCTCACACGAAGTCAGAAACGGTAACCTTCACATAGTATACAGCATTAAAAGAACGCTTGCGAACGAATACACATCATATCCCAGAGATGGGAAGGCGTGGCTGCGCACTACAATTGTACATGGCGAAAGATGCGTTTTTCGTGGGATATTTCTACTTGAGACATCTGTAATCTGTTCATTTATAGTCAAATGCATGATTACAATTGTAGCAGAGCGGAAAACTCCACTGAAAGCGCAGTCGCTAACATGTTCAAGGGGAGCACCCAGTCAAGCCCCCTCCCACCATTTTCGGGATATGGAGAACAACTTCACTCGGGGCATATAATCAGAGATTCACCATGAGGGCGAGCATATCTTTTCTGATTATGGAAAGGGGAAAGTTCCCATGGGAACGGATCAGGAAATTCTGAGGAAATGAGAAGGTAGAGATTTTTTTGGTTGCTTCCATTCCTATTCGCACTTGTGATAGAGTGTGATGGATGAGGGTTAGGGGAAACGATCGCCCTGAGGGTTTTCTCGATAGCGATCATCATTTCTCCGCCCTGACTACACCACCTCCTTCGAAAAGTGCAATGAAAATACTTTCCCCTCGAATTGCAGGCTGACTTCTGCTTTCAGGACGGAACAGGCGAACGCTTGCACCTTCGCGAGAAACGTAGAGCTAAAGCTCACAGACGCAGACGCATCCACCACTTGCACCGTGTGCTGCGCCGAATCAGGGAAAGAATGAGATCTCTGCATGCACAGAACCAGGCTCTTCGGAACAGAAATCGCAAATTAAGAAGAGATAAAAAGAAGGGAAAGCAAAACAAAGCCGGCTCTACCACGAAAACACCAGCGGCGAAGGAAAAAACCAGTACTACCTCGGCAACACCCGAGATCTCTGAACCGACAGAAGACATTGGTGAGGAATGATCAGCGCTCAGACGGATTCAACTGATCTTAACTGGATTGCTTAACGCTAATGTTCACCTCTTGGATATGGAAGCTTTTCTTTATTTATTCGACCCTCTACACTGTTCGATTTGTATTTATTTGTAATTTATTGTGATTTTATCAAAGTTGAAGTGAATTTGTTTGACTACTCTTAGCATATTTACAGCAACTTTCTTTGCAAAAGGGAGTAGCGGTGTTTATCGGCGAGGCAAGATTCTCAGTTGTTTAGTGCAGAAATTGCATCGGCGAAAAGCCGCAGTGATAGGACCGCGTACATCTCATTCGCATCAGGATCTATTTGATTCATCTTGGTACACTCTAGTTCTCTGCGGACGGTTGGGCGTGTCAGCCAGTAGTGTCACCCTATCAGAGCTCTCTGTCTTCTTGTTGAAGAGCGCATGCGACAAAAAGTGGTAGAAAACGAGTAATACGAAGGATATGATACAGTATTGTCACTTGCCCGCTTCAACAACTGGTGTAGAACGAGTTTGGCACCGCGCCAAACGCAGCCGCACTGACACGCCCAACCGTCCGCAGCGAACTACAGTATAGATGGGAGATGCTGCGGTCATATAACTAGAATTTAATGATTAATTTATGAGCGTCACCTAAAAAGGGAATTCTTGATTTGCACCCGGAACACACGGACGGGCATCAAAAGCAAAAGCGGTGCCTATGATACCGAGATGATACCCGCAATCCCGCTCTATATAAAAAGCCATGTCTGTCTGTCTGTATATTTGTCTGTTTGTCTCTCTGTTGGTCTGTCTGTATGTCCATCGCCTGAAGAGCCAGCTTGAAGGGAGGAGTCGAGGGTGGGTTTTCAGTAGGATGACAAGGCGATAGGCCATAGAACGAGATGATTGAGAACACACGAACTGAGCTAAGCCTCGCCCACTGCGGGCGGAGCATGCGCTTAGCCAGGAGACACTCATTCCAAAATCCTTAACTTGGCTCCGAATAAGCCTGGAGTTAGTGCCGAAACTAACCAGAAGCAGTTCGTAGAAAGACGCTGCCGTTGCAAGAAGCTTCCAAAAAGGCTTATAAGTGTTCATTCAATTTTGTGGAGTAATCCATGTACCACTGTGATGAATACGAAGTACTAGACCAATAAATAACTCTTTATTCCATCACATATACAGTAGGATGACAAGTTACCTGTTCTTTCTTTGCAGCATTCGCTTGGGCATAACGTTTTGCAGAAGCGAGCAGGTTTTCCAGGTAAACCAGTTGCGCCAGCAGCACCAGTTCTCCCTTTGGCACCAGGCTCTCCAGGTGGGCCTCTACGCCCTGCTGGTCCAGAAGGCCCTTCAGCGGATACTGGTGCGTCTTTTCCAGTGCTCCCTTTGGCACCAGGCTCTCCAGGTGGGCCTCTAGGCCCAGCTGGTCCAGGAGGCCCTTCAGCGAATACTGTTGCGTCTTTTCCAGGGCTCCCTTGTAGGCCTTTTTTTCCTGGAGCTCCAGGCACACCGGGTCTGCCGGGTGGCCCTAAACAGCTTTGATAAGCGAATTATCTTAGATTAGAGAAAATCGGGAAAATTTACCTGATTGTCCTGGGAGCCCTGCAGGTGACAACGATCCGATATTTAAGCCAGGAGTACCAGGCAGGCCAGGTTGACCACGTTGACCAGGTGGGCCTGGAGGGCCGGGAGGGCCGTCGGGACACACTCTGAAAGCAGTGGAGTACATAAAACTGAACGCCTCCACTACACCACACATTACCTGCACTTCGGGAAGGTGCGAATAGGAACTGAAGGATAAGTCACACTAGCGCCAGGTGCTCCACGTCCACCCGGTAGACCAGGACTGCCATGGTCTCCTGCTTGACCGGGTGGTCCTGGTGGTCCAGGTGGGCAGGAGTTGTAATAATTGCATTGACAACTGCCAGAAGATTGACGTCCACGACGAGTAAGGAGACGAGAAGCGAACTGACCGAGACGGATATGATATCTGAAATAGACAGAAGCCGCTACAGTTCAAAGAACGGAGCGTCTCAATAGGAAACAATGCCCATTCCGGTTTATGCAAGCATATCCTTTTACGGTGCCCATTTAGGCGCAGGTTCTTATCGCAAACTCACGCGGCTTGTTTTTCTACGTCCCGAAATCCGTGCATGTTGCGTTCAAGTTCTTCAGAGATTTCGACAAGTTTCGTCGAAAGACTTGTCGACAGCACAACAACCATGGTCACAGCGCCGATAGATAGCACCATGGAGGCGTACGCAGCCCACCTCCCATTCATCTGAATGCTGTTCCTTACGCCAGCTTCATTTCGTTTCCGAAGAAATAAAGAATATAAATGTTCTTCAGCAAAGGAAGAAGAAACGAAGCCTCTTCGCCTGAACGTCACAATCGAAAGTGAAAGAAAAAAAAGTTTAGAACAAATTGCAGTCCGATGAAAACTACGCCCACTACGACCACAAGAGGTGAATACTCGACCTGTTCCAGTTCCTCACATGCATTTATACTGCTGCTAGGGGTGGAACAAACACATTCATCATGGAAAGATGTTACATTCACGCGTTATTTTCAACAATACACGTCATGATAATATCAGATTAGACTTCCACTTCCGACAAGCGAGAACAATGGTGACATGAGAATTAATGATGGATGAGTGGAGAGTCGCAAAATTAAGAGCGCGTCACGAGCTTGGCTTCATCGCAAAGGAGTTTCAGATTGGCTCACTGTAGCCAAAGCAGGGCTTGCGACACCAGTTCCTACGGGGTTCTGACGTTACATCTCTTTTGTCCCTTCTTTCCACTTGGTTGGCTCCAACAAATGCTTCCGTAACTTACGAGGCAGCTTAAGCAGCAAGTCAAACTACCTGCTCGACGTTGCATTATTCCATAGAGTGGAATGTTCTACTACCTTCGTGTCGCTGAGGTACTCTACTCTTACATCCATTCTTCAACAGTAGGAACTTTCTCACTAAAGTTTCTTTCAATGGCACTCGGAAAGGATATCTACAACTATTAACATCGCAATCAGACGATGCCTTTTGAAGAAGGATCGAATGAGCACACCCGCCTCGTTTTCACCACTGGTTGTTTTCTTCCTAAACCGATCACCATTGGTAGAGCAAGGCAGCCAATGGCGGGCTAATTCCGCCCCTCCCACCAGCGCCCAGTCTGGTAAACTATATCTGTGATGAAGTCATTCACTACTGCTCACCGCAACTTATAAACTTCTGTCATTCATACGAAACTCAGTGAGTTTCACGGTCGGAAAGTATTTATGAGGGAGCAGGAGTATTGTGTTTCCATCACTGATGGTGAGAGCCTTTTATTGAAGTTATATCGATCGCACTGTGGGTGGGAACGATGTTGCTGATTTTGCATGCAAACTTAAATTACTTTTGCCTCTTGTTATTTCTTTTGGCATCAGCCGTCAATCCCCTCCCACACGCTATGCCACTTGATGCCTTTAGCTGCTGGAGAGAGATCGTGCTTGACCCAGCAAAAATTGTTCTTTGATAGCTGTTTTTTTCTCATTACGAGCGCGCCTAATACAATCTCGCCACTCAGTGGCGCGACAATTTGGCTGTTTCTGACATTTGATCAGGGTTTTTCATGGGTGAACTCGGTGAGAGGAAACAGGCGAGTATAAATGTTTTCGCGATCAGTCGATGCAGAAATAGGAGAGGAGGAATGTGCCATCTCCGACAGGGCTGTCTGCCAACAGTGGTCGGTTAGTGATTAGTGTAAGAGACCAACCATTGGTGAAAACGCCACAGGTGGATCCATTCATTGTCTCTTAACCGCCCCGACCAATTGCGACGATATCAAGTGTAGGCACGGCTGCACCGTCGCGTGCGCTCCGCATTTCTTGAGACTTATGCATTCTTGCTCTCTTCACGATCCGAACATTTGAAATGTTCGGAAGCGTAATCTCGTCGCAAGTTCTTGCTTCCAATGAGGGAATTATTTTGGAGGATTCACTGATGGACACTTCCGGTCACCTGTTTCTTCGACGCGATTCTGTGATTACCACCCTCTTCCGGTAAGGTGGGGCATCCCGTTGAAATCGCTAGTGTGAGCCTTAATGGGGAGGGGAGGAGGGGGGAGGGGAACTTCCCATAACGAACTGTTTCAAAACTATGGAGAGGATCCACGCGATGGGTGACTCAAATTCCTTATGGCAAAAGAGTCTACGCACTACGGTTATCCCAATTTCGCGTGGCACATAAACGATTTCTATCATTTTATCTCGGCCAGAGCTTGGCCTCGACAGAAGGTGACTCTCTGAACGCGGCTGCCATATCTGGTCAGCGCGGAAAGCTGCGCCCACGCTACAGGGAGGGTACAGCACCGGGATCACGGCATTAGTACTATTACTAACTCCATTCGGCGCTGTCAACTCGAAGTTTGCGTCATGGTCGCGCCCAGTATTACTGCATATTCATAATTATAGCCATATTTGGAACACCCTTTTTGACGGGAGGTGCCACGGCTTTGAGCAACTATAGCTTTGTTAGAAGCAGAGTATTTGTGAATCAGAAAACAGCATTCTAAAGCACTAGGTTTCTTTCGTAATTGTACTGACATTCTCTAAATCACTCCCGCTCAGAGAAATACCGTGACAGGTTCTCGATGGGCTATTTGAGAAATACATGCAAGTTTTTATGTTTTTAATGATCACACACCTGGTTGGCGCACACTGTCGCGTGAATGACACGGAGAACCGTGGAGCTTACCGGCGGAACGATATCCTCGCTGTAAATTGTTCCCCCTCCCCCCCCCCCCCGCCTCACAGCACAGTCTTAACTTCGTGTTATTGCTGGGACGGATACTATAAATATGTTGACCCTCCTCTTCTAACTCCCCCCTGCCCATCACATCTTATCAACAGCTATCGCTCCCTGTCATCCACCGCTAATGTTCCCTCACAACCACTGCATAACTTGCTGGAATCAACTTCCTATTACTGCTGGCGAACAAGGCGACACTTGATTTCTGACGCCTTGTCAGCTCCAATCAACTGCTATTGCTCCCTGTCGCCCACCGTTACTGTTCCCGTCACAACCATTGTATAACCTGCTGGAATCGATCTTCTACTGTTGCTGGCACGGTACTGCATTGCTAGCGTGAAAATGATGGTCCATTACGACCCCTCCCCCTTCTCAGCACCTTCCTACCAATTCTCCACATTTCCAGTTCACAGATTTTCCGTCACGTGTTTGGGTAGTAAAGAGGAATATCACCGCATAGTCAAAAAGCAAACCGGGAAAAATTTTTCGCAACGCGCGGGCAATTTCTTCATCATAGCCACATTACGACCCCCCCTCCAAAACAACGGAACCAAATTACACACCCCTCCCCCTCCCCAGCCTGGAAAGTACGACCCCCACCCCCTATGGTTCACACAAACGATCTTACCCTGATGCTGGACACGCTCGTAATAAGGGTTACACTTGACCTCTAACGCCCTTAACGGCTTCTGTCGCTCCCTATACTGTTTGCTGGCCACTTTCAAACTGCTACTGGGACGGGAGCTATGAATTTCATGACGAACAGACGCAAACACAGACTGACATTCTTAGCGAATTTTAATAGCAAGATATTGCGATGTCAAGAAAATTTGTCGATAGAAGAGAACCTTCTCAAAATCTTTTTCAAATTTTTCTCGAACGCGTCAATCCCTTCTGATATATTTACCAAAGGAACAAAGGGCTCTCCTCTACCTTATAGGATTATCTGTTGCCTTTTCTTGAGAAACGAGAAGGCTTGCGACTCAAAGAACTCGTTGACTGCCCTTCTGAATCATCATAAATCCTAACTTCTCTTCTGGCCTGCGATACCTTAATGACCGGAGCAGCTGGTAGTCAGAAGGCGCGAGGTTTAGAGTTCATCGTAGGTGAGTAACCGGACCCAAGATGAGCCCTGTGTTTTTTGACGGGCGTCCGACTGTGTCCAGAGCGGTATTTGGACTCGTACTGGAGGGTGGTGTACACACCCTTGATTCTCCTGCATTTCTCGACTTGTGCCAAACTTTTCCAACGAACTCCCTGAATGTGACTTCTTCCAACTTGCTTGAGAGATCTAGATGGCAATTTTGGCTCGCATATTTACAACCAGCATACCAAACTCGCTCCGGCTCTGCAGAAAAACTCACCGACGAGCCCGCGCGTCATGTGCCTACTGTCGCTTCAGCGAAAACGCGACGTAAAAGAAAAATAACAATAAACATGAGGCAATGAACTTTCTGGCACTTTGCCCGGTGCAGCAGTAGGGCAAAGGGGAATGTAAGAAGTAACGAGTGAAGGCTAATTAACAGCGCCACGACACTGACTGCAGCTCAAAAACAGGTGGATAATTGTCCAAGAATTAGCGGAAATCATTTTTTAAGTAATAGTATTGACGGAGGTGGTGTAGTGACAAGTGGCGCGCTTACCACTCGCGCGGCGCCGGGTTCGAATCCCGGGTCGACTCCCGCCCAGGCCAACCAAGCCTTCTACCCTCCGGGGACGGTAAATTGGTACCAGATTCGTCTGGGAGGATAAAACACTGACTTGTACATCGGCTGGCCACCGCAAGTCATTGTATAGGCCACATCGCATTCAATAAGCCACTACGATTCTGAATGGAAGTAGAATGCGTGCCGCATCCCACAAAGGGATTGATCAACGGCGAAGACTTTATCCTTTATCCTTTTATGTGTTGACCATGCGCGCTCCAGTGCTACCGACTGAAGGCAGCACGGGATGACGAAGATCTAGTATATCAAACCGCACACGTGCAGCTTCTGTCGCAGTCCGAGTCCTTCAGCGCACGCTCATCGCCTCCCGCACTCGCGTTTCACTAGCGCCCCGTGCGCCGCTACGGTAAAAATTTTTCTCATCCCCCAAACCCGCACACGATATATTCCTCGTCAATCCCGGGCAGTTGATTAGGGCGGTCGTCAACGGGCCGCAGCGCGTGCCAAGGAACTATTTGCTTTTTCCAGGCTAATTTAGTCATTTTTTTTCCACCTTGTGAAGATAAGGAGCTGCTAATCTGGGAAAAAGTAGCCAAAACAGTGAAAAGTTGGAAAAAATGACTAAATTAGCCTGGAAAAAGCAAATAGTTCCTGGCACGCGCTGCGGCCCGTTGACGACCGCCCTAATCAACTGCCCGGATGACGAGGTTACAAGGTTGATGTCAGAGTCTCGCCACGAAAGTTGCAATACCTTCTGCGTGAGAAGAAAATCACACACTTATACTTGCAACCGGGCCTCTGATTAGCTGCTATATGTATGCCCACAACGTATATTGTGAGATCAGAAAGTGTGTTCAGTCTCAGCGATTCCGTAGTAGGGCATGTGCTATGTTGGGGAATTCTCAGAGGGGATCCCTGCGGGTGGGGTCTATTTGGTCTGACGTAAGAATTTTTTTGCTAGTTGTTTTCCTGTTTTCCTTGTTTCACAGACCACGCAAGGGTGGCGTGCGCGCCATGTCATTCACATGCTGGAGAACCCGAATGGATCATACTTGCATGTCGTTGTGGAGAGGAGAGTCATATATCCGAGGCCTGGAAAGGAATATGCCTCGTGCGAAACTGAAATTTGATGAGTGGTGTGAGCAGGCGCAGGTCTAGATTCTGAGGGTAAAGCCGTATTTCCGACAAATGTCCCTCAGGCAGGATGGCGTCCCGTACTAGCCTCGCCGTACAACTGTAGAGTTGAACTGTCATGAGAGGCGTATTAATGGCGCTATCGAGTTGTTGCACAGTTTACGCCTGATTCTACGTGAGTCTGGAATTATTGCGGTCGTCTCGGAAATGTTCTTAAAATAAAACAGATTCGGAAGCCTCCAACAAGAATTATTGTTCGGTATAGGAGGTGCGCATTGCGAGATTTTTTTTCATTATTTCAAAAGCAGCTTTTTCGACACCAGCAGTCATTTTTAACTAGAGGGGTCTACTTGCGCGGAAGACTCATTCTTGTTGAGTGCCTTTAGCGCCGCTGCTTATTGGAGTTTCATTTCGCTTTGCTGCATAGATTCAGGATTGTGCAGATTCCTTTGTTCCACGTTTTTCTCGCACCTGTCTTGAGTCGCATTGAAAGGGAAATGAGATTCCGCCGTCTCGTACGTGGCGCCTTGATCGCAAAGTGCTGCTTTTCATACATTCGTACACTTATGCATGCTGACACCTTCGCCATTCACTTCTACAAAGTATTTTCAATATTTGCACCTTTTAGTCATCTTCCAGATGGTCCATGGTCCTGTACAATAGCCACATTTTGTCGTCGAGTCATGCAGTACTTTGGTGTTTTCATGGGAGGGGGAGATAGATCTGTAAGATTTCGACGCTGTTCCAGTGAGGTGATGAGGGAATTCTGCTAGGTGGTTCTTACAATCTGTTAGCTCCTCTATACCTACGAAAGGATGCAGCATTTCACCATCCCTTATCATTTCATCCTCATTTTTATATTAGGGCTGGAAGATGTGAAAAATTGACTAAATAGCTAGCTCAACTGTTGACGAAACTTGACGAAATGCCCCTCACTTCCTCCTTATTTGACCAGCGCCTCATTCTCTTCCTCTGGATATTGACGGCATCTGATAATTTCCTAAATTTCTCTTTGTTGCTTTCATAAGAAACTTTTGCTAATGGAACCGTACGTGATGATCAATGAAAATGCAAAAGATTGCGTGGGAAGGGTAATGTGATCCGCAGAAGACAATCTTGTGCCTGTTCCGCGGCGAAGTTTTAAGGTCGAGGAGATAGGAAGCAATGTTGCTCCAGTGACAATCCCTATATCCAGTGGCTCCGCCCCCAAACTCCGCCTGCAGCGTTCGCCTTTCGACCAAAAGCGATGCTACTGGACAAGCAGCATGAAAAGGATGCTCCACTGTCTATTTCAGGGTTCATTACAAGGAATGATACGACTCGACTTGTCCCGAAACGCCTTTTTGTTGTTTAAGGGTGAAGGGGTCCTATCAAAGGCGTTTCTGCGTTTCCTTTGGCATTTTCTCTTTCCAAATCAGTCACTTGGCAATTCTTCCACATTTCAAAAATGCTAGCTACGCTCCCTATTGCAGACTGTGCCTTCAGGTTTCAGTGCTGTTTGATACCACTGCTGAATATGAACTGTCGGACCTACATTTCATAGGATTCTCGTCATAAAACCGAAAAACCCCTGTTCTTAATGCAAAAAAGCATCGAGAGAACGTGATAACTGTATGACCCAAGTTTGGACAGACCGATATGTCGTTATCATTTTCATTACACCAACGTACCTCGACTTCATGTTTACGAAAGCATAAAGGTTTCTGGCAAACGATTGAATGCATGTCCCGGGTTCATTTGATACGACCTTCTTTGGCCGAGATATGTTGTTCACAAAGATGAATGATGTACTACTTTCGCAGCTCAAAATGCGCGAGGAAGCACTGGCCGCTCGCGACGAGACCACGGCTCCACCCACTGGCCACGACAACGCCCAATTTTCATTTTTAGCTGCTACCTGATGGTGCGGTTGTTCCGCTTCTGACTCTCCATTTCGAATGATGAAAGCGCGAAAGAGAAAGAGCCGGCACCACTAGTGGGAAATCGTTCATCCACGCCCTTCCTTCACCTAATGCACATACAAGCGGGTCTCAGGACATCTGTCGCCTTCCTTTTTCCTTCCTCCTTCCTTCTTTTTCTTCCTTCCTTCTCTCATCCTTCCTTACTTTGCTTCCCGTGAATGCTCGAACACAAGATGCGATGGAAAAACACTCTGGACCCCTCGCACCAAGATAGTATCCGGTTGACATATCTTGTAAGGCTGCGTTTATACTTTGCGGCAGCGTAGCGTAGCGCTTCCAGCGTTTCACTAGCGTTTGCCAGCGGCGGGGCTAGAGAGTATAGAAGAGTAGGAGAGTACAAAATACTCTCCTACTCTTCTATACTCTCTAGCCCCGCCGCTGCAAACGCTAGCGAAACGCTAGTGAAACGCTGGGAACGCTAGATCGATATCCATCCTTTCCCCGACACTGCCGCTGGCGTACGCTGGAAGCGCTACGCTACGCTGCCGCAAAGTATAAACGCAGCCTAACCCATACAACCGCAGATCAGCATGGTGTTCTGTCTGGGCATTTCGTGAGGGTTTTTCTGTCTTTTTCTTCACTTTTATGTTATTATCCAATTGCTATCAGTATTTGAGCCGCACATCTCACCATTTCTCAAGCCGGGGCATGCCTTTAAGAAAGTTTCGAGAAACCTTGTAATTATGCCGATGTGGCTGACAGCTTGAGAGACTATTGCATCTACTCGGCTTTGACTTCTTTTCACAACTTCGAGTTGAAGGAGAATTATGAAAGTAATGGAGATTTTCAGATAAAACTCAAGCGGGGGTAAACTCAAGCTTGGATGAGACCATTCTCGTCTTTTGGATGGGTCTATCTCCTCGTATTTCTTTATCTATGTGAACCTGTACTTTCTGTTGGTTTTGCTGAGGAGTTGTACTGTGGCTTGGAAAATTGTTACGATGGTAAGTCACTTAATACCCAGCAGATTATCTTCACTTGGTTTTTGGGAATATCTGCAAAGTGTGTGTTTAGCAGTTTTTTACTATGATGATCTTAATGATGAGTACAGCTTGATAGAATCAGTCAAAAGAAAGTAACGGACATATTCATATTTCCAGTTTTGCACTGTGGGATAATTAGTCTCAAAGACGCTAGGCTGTTTGTTTTGTAAGCATTTTATGTAGCGCTGGCGTTAACCTTGAAAGCCATTTGAAGCACTACTTGCCTGTAACGTCATCCAAACAGAGGAACCCTTCCCTTCAGGCTCAGGAAGAACTCAGAACATTGCGGTAGCATCAACGGCCGAGCGAGTCGGTTAAAATGGGCGGAGATCTCAGGTCGTGATGCTGCTCTGGTCCTCTCTTGACCTTCAGCAGGTTCAACGGACGACCAAGACAGCATCAAGGCATGGTATCTCTGCCCATTTTGACCAACTCGCTCGGCCGTTGATGCTGCTGCAATGTTCTGAGAAGTCATCATATCCGCTGCAGAATTTCCAGTTTTGCACAATGAGTCCTTTAATCCCCTCCCCCCAAGTCTACTGAAGCCGAATTTCCTGCACCGGCTTTGTGTTTTGAATCAGTTGGTCCTGGTAGAAACTGGATAGAAGGATTTTTCAGTCAGGGACTTCTGAAGGCGGCAACTCATTTCTCTTAGCCCACACCCGCATCGGAATGCGAAACGGTTGCAGAGCTTTCCACCGTCTATCCGAGTGTGCTTTATCGATTACCTGTACGTGCAGCCACGCGCGAGCCTCTGTACGGAGTCAATCGATTCCCATGTAATTACCATGCGCATTCTCTGCTCTTCTTGACTCAACAAATCGTTTCGTCTAATACATTCCCTTACATTTTTTCCAGTCGGCACATTCTGCAATTTTCCAGTGTTGCAAAATATGAACGCGACATTGATCTATGATCAACTCGCTCCCATTTTCAGTATAATTTATCCTTGCTTTAAATCTCCGTAATAGATTCAAAGGCAGTAGACTTGTCCCTAATGGTAAATTTTATGTGGCGCATTATACTTGCTAAGTAAGGCTTCATCAATCGAAAAGGTTCTTTCGCTTTGAAAGATTATATTTCAGTGCTGGAGATAAATCGGGACGAATTCGACAAAGCAAAATTATCAAAAATCTACCGCTCTCTAGCGAAGAAGTTCCATCCAGATAGAGTGAAAGACCAGGTATTTGCCTTCTATGGACAACAATTTTGAAGGTGGGAAATCAGCGGGGGATTGCTTCTAAGATCTACATGCAACCCTTCTTGTGTTCCTATGGCTCAGCCTCAATTCGTATTATCAGCTCTGTGCTGTGCCTTATTTGGCCCAGTAACATCCCGTGCTGTGTTATGATACTGCGCAAAGGTGATGAATTGAGCGTGTTAGAGCCGTTCCCCTCTTCGGAAATTCCAGCGAATTCCAAGCCGATAAGAAAGTTTCATAGTAATATCCGATGTACAAATATTTCTGTGCGGGCTGCTGGTCTTTAGAATAATTCGGTGGCCCCTTTCTAGGCTGCTAAAGTCGAGGCCGAAGCTCGATTCCGGGTGATTGCGACCGCATATGAAACGTTAAAAGACGATCAGACCCGCTCAGATTATGATTACTATTTGGATCATCCAGAAGAGAGGTGAGCTTAAACCTTTTGAAGCACTTATTTTCTCATGGTCCTTGATCAGCTCTTTTCTTAATTCCTGTCTTAAATTGGTTCCGATATGTAATCCCTCTTCCTGATTGAAGGTTTTACAACTAACTATTCATCACTATCGTTCAGACGGGTAATTTCTTAATAGGTAGAAAATGTGCGATTGGTTATCTTAGGAACAATTTTGTCCATCTCACTGTTTCAGGTAAGCAAGTATCACTGCGAGTGAAGTTTAGCCGAGGTTTTCTCACATGGCTAAGTCTCTTCATCTTCTCCTCTAACGATTTCCCCTACTGACCCATAATAACTTCATTTTCAGTACTTCAGCGCGAAACAAAAGTACTCGGAAGCTATTGCCTATGCTGTAACCGTCGGAAAGTTTCGTAATATGGCCATCAATGCTGGAGTAGAAAGAGGAGTGAGTTACATTCACAGTTTGGGTTGTTAACTTTTCGAATGGATCGTTTACTTACATTATCGGGGCACGGTGGTATTATAGTGGCGCATAATGCAGTACTCTAACTCCAGATCCAATCTCGCCCATAACGCGCAACTTGCCATCTCTGGATGCGTTTGAACCGCTTATATCTTGTCTGTTTGATTAAAAACACTACTTTTTGATTGATCCTAATGGTCTCAGGACCCTTGTCAACCGCGGGGCTCCCCTTCTGGTTCCTTTTTCTTCCTTCTAACTTCTTTGCCCACCTTTCATCTCTGTTCCCTCTTCCATTGCCTTCTCCGAAATGGAGGTTTGTAAAAAGTTCACGAAATTTATAACCTGTAACGTTTTGCAGTTTATACCGTAAGCTCGTCCTCTTCCCTTATAATACACTTGTCATCGCGAGATCTTCGGCGCGAGTTCTTTGGAGTCACTTGAAATTAAGAATTATCCCGCTGTTGTAGTTCCTATTGTAGATTTAAAATTTTGTTTGTTTAGGTACTCGAAATAGATAGTAAAGGAAAACTCAAGAAGATCAAAGGACAAAACAATGAAGACATAATACGAAGTATAATTGAAGAAAACATGGACGTTAGGTTGGGATTTTCACAAACAGCAAAATCCACACCTGGTACTGATTATTCTTGTGAATGCGTCCCGTTGCAGGGGTGGTTACAAAAAGGAGTCCGTATACGATACTCTGGCGTGGCACTGTATAGCATTTCCATATGTGGCTGCTCTTTATATTCGTTGGTATGCAAAATGGATTCTTAAATACTGGATAAAACGCGAAGAGTATGATGAGGAAGCAAAACTACATTTAATTCGAAAAAATCTCGGCATGAGTCAGAACCAATTTAATGTGAGTTCGTTTCAGATGTGCTGTTTGACGTGATCAAACTCAGTGTACCGAAATTGAAATTGAATGACCATTTCACGATTGAGTGGGGCCAAAGCAGACGGCATGTCCCGTTTTGAAGCAACAGTCATCAGGCACGAGCTCTGACAACTTAGCTGGAACTGCGCTCTTTCTCGCCCACCGTTTTCTGGGTCCTCTTGCGCGAAGTCAGTGTTTGGTCGACTCCCCATTGCCAGCAGTTGACCCTGACCAGGTGCTGCTACAGAGGTTAAGACCAACTGCAAGGAGGAGGGCTCTAAACAGGAAATTCTTCCGTTTCCCTCTTTTCTTTTCTTTAGTAGGTCGACTAGAACATATACATTCGCTTTGCCTAGGGGAGCGTTCAGACTTCGCGAGGGCGCACTAGCACTGCTACAGCGCCCCAGTGTTTTGAACGGGAGCGCAGCCGTAAACCGGTAACGATCGGAGCCGGCCGCTACTGCTTTGAGAGATTGGAAGAAAAGGAGAGTACGCGTTGAGTAGTCAACCGGACAGGCGAGTACCCTCCTGTTCTTCTATAGTCTCGTTCGCTGCAGATGATGCTGGCACGGCTGCAATTAGCGTGGCGCCGACAATGTGGCTTCTTTCGTCTTGTAACGCTGTTGCAACGGTAGAGCGTTAGCGCGCGTCATCGCGAAGTCTGGACGCTGCCTACGCTCGTAATCGCAAAATGCGCCTTCAAACATTGTCACAATACATGGAGTGACTAGCGAAAATCTTCAGTGCATGACTGATGACGAGCACGAAGATATGCTAGCACGTGAACTCTGGATACAAGAGAATTTCAAGAAGTGGAAGGCTGAAAGGGATGCTGAAGAACAAGAGAAACTTGTGCAAAGTGGCAGGTAGGTCGTTTTCTGAACTCATGCCTCTTATTTTGTTTCGCTTTAAATTATGGTCCTTTGTAGGTATAAACGCTATAAGCGGTTCATGAAGAACAACGCTGGAACCATATCATTCCTCGACGAAGACTGATCAGATTCAGTGTACTTTCATAGATTTGTAACTGACTGGTGAGGGTTGTATTTGGGGCATAGGTCACTTAGATGTAATGTATTTCTTCATAACTCTGGTGCTACTGGTAACTCATTTTGTTATTTATTACAAATTGATGTTATGCAGTTTGCTAATAGCGCTATGTTAAATATTTGGATTGAATTTGTGAGTATGATGTAGTGCCACGTTTGCTTCGGACAGAATACGAATGAATGTAATAAGGTGGCCAGTAGTGAAGAAATGATACTGTCTTCGAAATCTATGAGAGAATACGCGTTAAGTGTGGGTGGCATGCTTGATCGAGTTCTGTGCCCTCTGTATTGGATCATGGACCGTATTACTTCACTCACACTTCAACTTACCTTAGCGAAATGGAACCAAACGTTAGTGTTAAACATTTGCTTCTCCACTAGAGCGATGGTTCGTTCTTGAACATTGAGACGATTGCGTTGTAAAAGCAATGTAAACTCCAAAAATTTATTCCAAAAGACTCAAAAGGCAACAAAAGTCTCAAAGTTTTTTTTAACTCTGAGACTTTTGTTGTCTTTTGAGTTTTTTGGAATAAATTTTTGGAGTTTCACATTGTTTTTACACATTCAGATGAGTAATGAGACTCCGGGACAGCACTATGCTCAAGTTGAGATGTATCGGGCGGCAGAGCTCGTCAATGATGGGTTGTGTGAAAATGAAACGTCTTGTGTGCATGCGGATCAAACTACCTTGTCCAAGGAAGACGTCCGGACGGTGGTAGCGGGACGTGCTTCTTGTTAGGAGAAGAGTAGACAGACTAGTTTGAGTAAGATGGGAGGCCTGGGAAGCAGTAGGAAATGGACACGCTGCAAAAGAAAAGGACGAAGGATAAAGGAAACGTAATAATGGCTCTATAAAAGAGTGTTATGGAAACCATGAACAACTCGAACTCCTTTGTCTCTCGACGTTATTTAATTGGCGCGCAAGAGGTTTACTCATGGTCAGAAGAAGACACTGACGAAAGGCGCAGTGGGGCCGAGCAAGCCAGTACAAGCTAAGGAGAAGGATCTGCCGAAGGGGGCAGTTTATCTGACAAGAGGCAGCCCAGGGCCATAGGGGACGGTAACCTGGTACCTGGTACACGTCATGGAGGCTGTTTCAAAAGTCCCTGGTGTTAAAGAGGGTATACTCGTGACCCTCAAAAGGCGTACGACAACGGCGATGCTTGCAGAGCTGCCTGGGCAGATTTCCCACCAAATGTAGCGGACTCACGATAACATCGTTGTTGGAACAAGGCCGTCCTGGCTGCGCTACCAACCGCGACATGTCCTACGCCCAATCATTTGCAAATTCCAAAAGGCAAGAAGTATACGAGACAAGATGGAGACGACTTGACTTTGCGACTTTTGACACTTTTGCGTTGCTTTTCTTGCTGCGACGGAGTTCTCCATCATCTGGCCTGTGAAC
>MU931180.1:0-56501 GCA_036418165.1 Cooperia oncophora
AGGCCAATAAGCCCCTCGAGTTGTTTAATGATGGTCCGGGAAGTAATGATTTTCCTGGAATGATCCGTCCTGCAATAAGAACGCTGAACACTGAACACCAGCTGATCTCCACAAGCTACATATTCTATTCAGCACCTCAACGCGATTTCTAATTGAAGTAGAATGCACGCCGCATCTCAGCGCTGGATTTTATTTCTTGACTTCTAAACTCAGCAGCGGTTTCTTTGTTTTCAGAAAACTTCGCATTAATAGGAAAGAATCAGTGCTGAGACGGGTATTTCCATCAAAAAATGACCGCAGTGAGTTACTGGGTCGGCTGATAAGTAATGGCCGTTTCTCTCAATTTTTTTGATTTATTTTCAACAATAATTAACAAAAAATTAATTAATAATTTTCTCGTTGTTGTTTACGACTTGTTCCAGTCGTTCCACGAGTTGTTCAATGCCTCTTCGGTAGAAATCTCTCGGTCTCGACTCGAAAAATTCGCAGCCAAGCCTGCAATTCGACGTTATTATTGAAAGAAACGCCGTGCAAAGCCTTAAAAAGCGATCGGAAAAGATGAAAATCCTCGGTCTTTGAACTTCGCAAACCAATTTCGAGCAGTTCTTTCAGGCATAGAGCCTTCTCCGTACACAGAACAAATGTCACTAGCAGCTTTTGCGGCCTGATTGAACGCAAAAAGAAGAAGGTGTCGAAAATGCTCGGTTTTGTCGACTTAGCACTCATTTCAACGATCTGAAAATATTAGGTTGTCCGGAAAGTTCTCAGCGTTTAGGATGTTTCAATTTAAACGATCGTAACTTTTTTAATACTCATCGGATTCAATCGAAACAAGCACCGTTCGAATCAGCATACTTTTGCCAATATGACACCAGTCGAGAAATCCCATCAAAGAAAAAAACTGGGTGGTCGAGAATCTAAGAAATCCACGAAGGCTTTTTTGCCTGGTCCTGATTGATGAAGTCTTCTCCAGCAAGGGAAATCTGAAAATGTTTGAAAAGGTGATAGTCGGTTGGTGAAAGGTCTGGAGAATATGGCGGGTGAGGTAGAACTTCATCCTCCAATTCGTTCAATTTATGGATAGTGATTTGTGAAATGTGGGCGGGAGTTGTCATGCAAAGGAATCGGACCCCTTCTTTTGATAAGTGTTGGCTGCATCTGACAAAATTTTCGGTACATTTCGTCGATTCCTTCAATGCAGAAGGAACCTCGAGACGTGCCGATTCCTGCCGGTCACTCCGATTGTGGGGCACCAATTGTCGAGTTTTTTCACGTTTCCGTGCGGTTCCAGACCATCTGCCGACGAGTGGTGGCAAGGCCTAGCTCTTCTGGCTTATCTCCCAAATCGTTTAGGGATGGTGGCAGCCTCCAAAATCCCCCTAAAATCCTCGTCAGAGTATTGCCTTTAGTGTCGACCGCTATGAAGATTGTATCTCTAAGGGCTGAAATCTCCAGAAGAATTTGCTGTGAAGTCATTTGCGCACAGTGCTTTCTTACAAGCACTATTGGGCTCCCACCTGGTTAATTTTGGTTAGAATGCCTGTTATCGATTCGCGGATTGCCCACTTTTCAGCTCGGAAGAAAAAAAATCGTCCAAGTGCTCTTTTACATGCTTTGAAAAATTTTCGAAAAGGGGGGGTTTAATCAAGCAATGGGTGGACACGGCTATAATACATCAGAATAGCGCCTAAGAATTTCTTAAGACAGGAGTTGTACTGAGATGCAAGGCGAAAGATTTTTCAATCAGCGTGAATGGTACAAAAGATTAGCGCTGTGCACAAAACCCGCTAAGAACTCTTCCGGGCAACCTAATATAAAAAAATCAAGGTCAGCAAAAAAATCTAATATACTATCTATCTTACAGAGAAAAGAAACTTTTTTCGAATAACAATAAAACAATATGCCAAAACACTTTATTGTTCACGCGCCAATTCAAATTGAAAAAAAACGGCCATTACTTATTAGCCAACCCAATATTTATGTTCAAAAGACTATATACATAGTAATCTTACTCGACTTTAGGAATTGGTATACCATGTGACGATCTCATTCTATGCTGTCGCTATTTTGACGTCGGTCCCCTTCTTTTATTCATTGTATCTGATATTTTATATTTCTACTCCACAAATGAGCGCCTATAAATATTTTTTGCTCAATATCCAGGTAGACTCAGACTTTGGGACCATATACTGCATGCTTGAGACTTATGCAAGCTTACAGTGTTGGTAACACTGTAAGCTTGCATCGGTCTCGGTATGTAGAACAAGTCAACCCTACAACTATTGTCCAGCTAGTCATAGGATGGTAGTAAGTCCTTGTACGGCAAAGTGGCGAACGTGGCCTTGTGAGAAGTGTTATATTAATTCATACACATAATAACTCATATAATTAATAATTCATGACGTCGCAGTTGGTCGAGGCGTTTTCAAACAGATGAAAGGGGGTCACCATGCTTGCTCAGAACACAAAGGGGTGGTTGTACTTTGCCATATGAACACTTGTTGTTTTTGTAAACCTGTGATTGCTGGTTTTTCCGTTTCACATGCGCTAGAAACTCATTTCTAGGGCAAAGCCTGGGAGATATTCCAAAAGGGGATAGTATTGGGTCTGAAAATATTTTTTTGATAGTTGATTTTTCTTGTCTCAGGGGCGACATCTAGGAGGAGGGTCGTATTTGCTCGTTGTTAGGAGGCGGATCGTCCCTGACTTCTAGTCTTCTGAGAGAGGTTCTTGAGTTTTCGCGGTTACTATTGTCTCAGTGTCTCAGATGTACTTATATATCCCCCTACTCGACAGCAAAATTTTTGAGAAAAACTAGGATAATTTTTGGGAAATTCCGGAAAAACTGGTAGGGAAATTGGGAAAATTGAAGAAAGTCGTAGGTAGGACGGGGAAGGGGGTGGTATTCATATGTACTGTATACCCTTCCACTCTCCCCCTCTCGAATGCCTGATGAGGAGATAAGTAGGGTGAGGGGGGGGGGTTACACCAATCCCGTAAAAAAAGGGTAGATCGTACGCACTTGACTAAGATTCCCAACTAATGATGTGCCCTGGCGAAAATCCATGTGGTGTGTTACGAAGGAAACAAACACACTTTTGTTCAAAAGTGATCGCAAGTTGTCTTACAGTTGCGGGCGAGATGAGATTTTGGTCGCCTCGACCGCAATGTTCTAGGAGAACGCAAAAAGTGCAGTCTAACGAAAATCGATGCCAAAACCCCTTGCGAATTACACCCCATCAAAGTTGCGCTCTGTTACCAGGCTCACTATTCCTCTCCTAATTTGTGGAGGACTTTTCCACACTTCCATGCAATACTATGAGAAACAACAACACGAGCAAAAACCTTCATGGCTCCCTTCAGGGAATCGTTCACCAAATCCTGTAAAAAAATTTGAGCTCAGCATAAAAAAACGCGTACTTTTCTGTGTACATCACCTTGCAAATGGTCGAGCTGACCTGTTGACCTCCGCTGGTCGACAGAACTCCCAGTCAAGTAAACTACAATCCTTCTACAGTGGCTGGAATGAAAGCTCTTCTTTTCGTTAAACATTTATTTATTAACAACGTTCCGTGCAGAAGCCCTTCGTCAGTCACTCAAACTTGTAACAAAACAACATCTTACCCTCACAACAATGTAAAAGCATTGACAGTAATCATAGGGAACAATAGCCCATTCTATGGAGAAGTGGAGGAGGGAAAGTGTCTGTCAAATCGTACTACATGAATGCGGCAAAACAGATTTCGGGAGTTTTGCGCATCCATAAAAGGCCGCGTTCAAATATTGCGGCAGCGTCCACCAGCATTCCGAGTGTTCGGCAGCGTAGCGGTAGGGAACTATAGATGTGGATCTACGTTTGCCAGTGTCTACGAGCGTCTGCCCGCGTCCACCAGCTTCTCGAGGGCGGGGAAATATGAGTATCGATCGTCCGCCAGCGTCTGCCAGCGTCTACCAACGACCAGGAGTAGAGAGTAGGACACCTATGAGAAAGTACCAACGGTTTGCTACCCTCCTTACACGCCATGCTCTTTACCTTTACCAGCAGTCTGCTACCCTCCTACCTCCCTATACTCTACCACCTGTCTGCTATCCTCCCAACGCCCGCTATATTTTCCACTCAATATGCTGGTCGCTGGTGGACGCTGACAGACGCTGGTAGACCCTGGCCTAGTCGTTGACGCTGTCGGACTCTCGGGACGCTGATAGGCGCTATTCGTGGCTGGTGGAAACTGCAGTAGAGTATGAACACGTCCTCAGAGGCGAGACAAATTCTGATCTATGAATAGTCACATTCCTCGCCGCTGTCCACGTCTTTTACTAATATCGTTCACTGCCACATTCATCTCATCCCTGAAGTGGCAACAGCACAGAGGAGATGAAAACAGTGCTGGGAACCTCAATAAACAAATACTTGAAGGAAAGAAGTGCGCCCAGTCTCATCATTCATAACAAGATCAAATTCAGTAAAGGGAACTACCGATTTATCTCAATTGTTCCGCACCTCAAGAATAATTCAGAATGATTCATTTTACATTTTTAGATTGCCACCTATGTGGAGACAATATTCTACACAACGCTGCTGTCACCAGTATGGATGACTCCTCATTTTGGAATCAATGCGGAAGGGCTGCTATGGAAAGTTGTCGGAATACCAACGAAGTACTCTTTCGTAAGTATAACTTGCGAATGAACCAATCTCCTTGGAGTTTGCTCACAAGGAGCGGTGATTGCTTGGCAGCTGTAGTAGAAGCTAATCACGGTGCAAACGACACAACGATATCTATCGATAAGGCGTGATTAGAACCAAGAATGCCCGAACATGAGTTTAATATCATAGGTCCAGAGTCACAGTGGTACACAGTAAATAGAAATTGAATGCGTTGCCACTTTAGAAACACCTAAAACTGGGCATACCGCAATACTTGGAATTGAATGTTTGGGTTCTGCGAATGCATATAACATTGTTCATTGTGCGCTTACGCGGCATTGTCACCTCGGCCTAAGTTGTGTGTAGAGGGAGAGATATGCGCTGTATCGTGCCCTTACATTTCCGACCCGAAAAAGTAGTTCGCTGCTGCAGCTGTGAATTCATTAATTTCGCACATGACGAGGACGAGGGTCCACGGAGGTGAACGCAAGTCTGTGTTCAGCGGGTAACCCACGTCTTTATATCGCTCACAGAATTACTCTCATAAAGATCAAAAGAAAAGAGAGAAAAGAGACGAGAAAAAAACTATAAAAGGAGCGAGTAGAAGGTGACATCTCGTGGATTATCCTTTTCATTGGCAATGATGCCCCTTAGCCAATGGGTCGTAGTTGCCCTCGAGAGAAACGTCTCCAGGTATTGGCTTTTGTTGATTTCTCTTGCTCCAGGTGCACTATGTACTCCCTACCTCTTTTTCGCTTTTCGGCAGTTTTTTGGAGAAAATTAGGGAAATATGAGAGAGATACTCTGGGAGAGTGGTGGGGAGGTGGGGGTGTACAGGAACATAGTGGGCGGGATGCAGAAGGGAGAGTGGGCGGGATGCAGAATTGAGTACCAGACGAGGTGAAATTGTGGGGGAGTCGTATCCTGCAGAAAATGTCCCCAACTGGAGGATGTGCTCTGCCCACTGCACGTTCATGAACATGGAAAAATGTGGTAGAATGTGGAATTTTTCTTGCTTGAATGTGAGTCAAAATTCACGAAGACGTGGGAGACGTGTTCTCACTTTAGGGTACTTACACAGGACTGTACTGTTGCGTGACAAGTGCGCTATGTGCAGCCTACTTATATAGATATCGTCTTCTCTTCTACAGTACTTCTGTCAAATATTCAAATCGGGTACTAACAACAGTCATCGCATGCACTTACATAATAACGGTCGGTATTTCATTACCGCTGGCGACCTTGGCGTTCAAGGATCATGACGAAAGCGTCGCGGAGGTGAGAAAGGTAAGAAAACTTCACGAGCCCTGTGGCAGGCCTCAGGTGATGTCATCGTCACTACCTTGCGCCCTTGATACCTGCCTCTTCACAGTCTCATTTATGAATTTTTAGATTGACTCCAAAGTGTATCTCGGAGACAGTTTCATTTTTCTTGAAGGACCAACGTTTCTTCTTTGGATTTACTGCGCTACAGGGCTTGCTGTTGTAACACTTGTGGTATTGGTGGTGATTTCAAGACATACCTCAATAATACTACGAAATCAAGCAAGATTCAGCGAAATATACCAGAAAAATGCATCAAAACGCCATCTCCGGCTTGGTTGTTTCGAAGTAAATCAAAATTAAATAGCTTCTGTGGAATTAGAAGACTTGAAAAACCGCTATAGCAACTAACTGTCCTAGTTAATTACTAACTGTCCTAATTATTGAATCTTGCTTTTCTTGGATCCGCCTGAAAATCCTGGCGCAGCTCGGCTTGATCGGGGTGCCGAATGCCGCTTGAGACTAGCAGCTCCGCAAGACTATAGAGGTTAGCTCACCTGAAGTAGCAAACCTAGTTAGCGTAAAAGCAACATGCTCCCTCCTTGCCGAACAACGCCGACAGAGTGGCTATAAGTTACTACCTTTCAGGTTTTGTAGAGGCATGGAATCCATTCCAGGGAAGTCAGTATAGTTGTGTGCTCTACTTCGCTACGAGCAAAGGAGTATCAGCCAGTATGACTGGGTCATGGCCCCAAATCCGTTCTCCGCCATTGTTGAAGCGGGTGTGCGACAATAGATGGGGGGCGAGCGGCACGAACTATATGATATAGTCTCGTCACTTACCTGCGTCAAGAAGTGGTGAAGAACGGGTTTGGCAATGCGCCCTATTCATGTCGCCTGACACGTCCCCTTGCCCGCGCGAAATAGACGTCAGAATTAAAATTAGCTTGAGGTTTAGCAAAAAGTAGGGGTGCACTGTGAAGTGACAATTTTCGCAACGCTTTGCTTGGAGACAAGCGCAGGTGATCTGCGAATAATGTGGAAGCGTTTCTCCTTATTTACCTTTTTACATACTTTCGGCACCATTCATTTCCAGCAGTCGTTGTCACACAGAAATAGGGTTAACGCGCGCTAAGACGTAGGTAAAGGACACCTTACCCTGCCTGTAGCGTGTTTCGTCACGATCGCCTTGATGCCATACAGACGTCAAATGCTACCACACGTGTATCACGTAACTGCGACAGGTGGTTGCAGAGTAATGACTGCCATCGATCATCACTGCTCGTCGTTTTCGTGAGCCTTTCGACATGTGTTCCGCATGAAATTTGTGAGTCGAGCCATGCCCGTCACCACATTCTTTGCTTCTTACAGGAATAATTTACTGAGTAGAATTTGATTACGAACGGAAATAGGACCTTATATTTCAACAACACATGAAAAGATAATGTTACCAGAGTACGTCCGGGCGGTGGAGAAAATTTTGCGAAAACGTGACCCTTCCAATTCAGTCTTTTGGTGTGACACTCTCCTCTATGGCGCATACCATGTTCCCAAGTTTTCATAACGTCCTACCACTTTTATCTCCAAATTTTGGAAAGTTCTCAATTTTTTTCTCTTCAAGAACCGCTATCGAGCCCACCTAAAACGAAAAATGTCGAAAACTTTGCAAAAACAAATAGGACTTCCCTGGCTCCCCTTTCCACTTGGATAAAGATTCCCAACGTACGACGTGCCGTGGTTTCGAACAACTAAAATGGAATTGGAGGGAAGAATGGTTTCCCTGTCTTACTAGTGGAACTGCGATAGCATGCTTCGCATGATATACTGCAAACTGGGATGATGGTCCTAGGGTCCAACTCCAGGCAACCACAAAATATGCCTAATATCATGGAGAAGTACCCGGAGCAAGAAGGTCACCTTCTCTAACGACGGCACTACACGCACGCACGTACCAAAGATATCCGATCTAGGGTTGGATGGAGGGCAACTTCCTGAATCACAAAGCTGGTTCGAAGCATATCAAGAATGTTGAAGATAAGTTCCCAAAAAACTTTTCAGAATCTAGCTTCAAAGACATTTCTTTCCATCATTATCTGGAATAGAACTCTATATGATAGGCCCTGTTTTATCTTAATTTCTGTCTTGTCGTTTTCTTCTTGTACCTGCAGTGTATTTATTGTTTTTGCTAATACTCTACTCTTCCTTTAGTCTGAACGTACCTAGTTTCATTGTGGTGTGCCTAGGATTTGTCAAAGTTTTTACAGGATCTTCGACTTGGGTAGTTTAGAGTGTCGTAGCCCTGCCTAACCGTAACCGTTAACGCGCTCCATCACGTGTTAAAACCATATTACCCTGGCTATGGGTAACGGTCATTCGACTGAACGGTACTTAACATTCAGGAGATTAACGAAACCTCTTGAACGAAACCCAACAAGCAAGGTTTCCAACATTAGTTCCATGCTGTGGACCTTAAAAAATTAAGGTGCACAAGGCGACGGATTGAGAACAGAACTGACTTCTTCGGTGGGTCTTAACCAGGACGGAGGTCGCCTTTTTACTCTCCTGCCTGATATCATGACGATGTTATTCACGACGAAGTGCTTAATTTGTACGACAGCATTAATCTTTTCAGACTACTACCATCACAATGACGGTATGTGTTCCTGTTTTTATGCTCTGTATATCCTTTTACATCGGACCGTCGTTGATAACATCTACTGATGGTATGTGATTATGTTTAATCGTTTTATTGTAAGCTTTCCCACTCAAGGGTATGAATTTGGTCGCAGCATTGTGTGGTAGATCTTGACGTTACCTGCAACGCCGTGTCGCTCTTAGGAAAAAATTCAAATGCAACGAAACTCCTACAGGTCTAGTGTCCCCTTCTCTCGGCTCTCAATAAAGGCAGTCATGATTGTGAGTGGGCAGCAAGTCCAAATAAAATTTGTTGACGTTAACAGACTTACGGTGCTAGCTGTAGCGGCGTAAGCTTAGCTTGCACACACCCGGCAGTCCGGAGATGAAGTCCCAGTGTGGTGTGCCAACCGAACTGTCCATCCCTGCGGCTATCAGATTTGCGTAGGGAGAGGAAAACTGGACTGAATGGAAGGCTTAACTGACAGGCGTGTGTTCGCGATTGCGGACGAGGGACCAAGGAGGCAAGGGTGAAATAGGAGGAAGATGAAGAAGGCAATAGACGACGTCGTCACAATTATACCTGCTACTCCAGACAGAGATCAGACCAGAGATGAACGCAACGCCGATTCGTCTGTGAGTGGAGTCGATAAATGGTAAGGCCGCCTTCGCACATTGCGTCAGTGAATAGAATGTACTCTAGCGCACGGCAACGTTTTGAGCGGCTAAGAAAGTAAAGATATCGATCTACTGTTCTGAACGTACGCCAGAGCTCTCAGCCACTGTCCGCGAACAGTTCAAAACGACCCGTGAAAGGCTCAAAACGTTGCTACACACTCAAAACACTGACGTGCGCTGCTGTATGCGGGCGTACGCTCAAAACACTACACTTTTCTGATTGCTCAGAAGGCCCAAAACGCTGACGCAATGTACGAACACAGCCCAGGCGCTGCTATGTCGGCCTAATGAGCTGCCGCTCACTAGGCAAGGATTCAACAGAGCTAGTAATCACGTAAAGCGCCTTCAAATATGTGAGTCTTATGTCGATTTGAAGCCGCGCAGCCTTGTGAATACCCGCTTTTTGCGGATCAGATCGCCTTGATCTATCGACCAGTTTACGCTGGAACTCGGGGCTCGGGCTCGTGCGCTTTGAGGATTGCCTCCTGAATTCCCTCCTCAATTGGCGACGCTGGTAGGGTGCCTCCCTATTCATTTCCAGTGTTCCATTTTTTGTGTGTCGTCCTTTTTTCTGAAGCGCTCTATTCCATATTTTCTAATTGAGTCAAGAAGAAAAAAGAAAAAGATACTTCCAAGGTACACGCTGCGAGCACGGCGATAGCTGCTTATTTAAGTGTGGACTCACCATTCTTGTTCATATGTCTCTTCGTCCGTTCCATCTGAACGCGGCAGCTGTCGCCGTGATCGTGACTCTCCCCAACTTCTCGCAATGATGTTAATTACAGCATATATGTGGGTCGGTAGTGTGACGTTCTCGATGAAATCTTTCAATGGTACAATGGCAATGATTGTGATGACATCATGTTATAGGTGAAAATCTTTCGTAAAATTCATTGATGGAAACGCACTGTACAACAAATGTAAGTGCTATCTGAAAAGGTTGCTCTCGCTCGCTTCATTTCGAAAAAGGGGCTTGATTGAACTTATGAATGGATCGGTTGACTTTTACTGGAAGTGCATTACAATTAGCGAAAAGCAGCTGAAATGTCCGCTCGCCTAGAAGGAAGCATGTAATAAACCTATATTTCAGGAAGCACTTCATGAGGGTCACGGGTCTCACTAGAATATGGCCCAAAGTGGACTCAGCTCTGGTGGTAGCACCGGCAATCACTTCTTCCTCGAACTAGTCTGCAGGCAGTCAAATGGCCTTTTGTAAGGAGTTCTCAATCTGTTCGGTTACTATGCATTCGGATGTTTCATAATTTTGTCATACTTAACCGAAGATGGCTAGAAATATGCCTCAGGTTCACTTTCGACACTTTTGACTCTCGAGCACACTATTCTTCGTCATGTGTGAGGGGGTCCGCAATACGACGAATGTGTTATTTTGTCACTTGTGGGCTAAAAGCCGTAAGGCTCTGTAGCTGGAGGTCGTTTACGACTCCATTCAGAGGCAAAGCATACAGAGGTAACGTGCCGCACAAACAGGCATACGGCTATAGCCTAGCACTATTTGTAAGCACTTCCCGCAGAGGCCGCGATTAGCGGCTTGCTGTACATGTGATCGCTGCGCAAATTCGGCATCGACGCACATGACGCACCTTGCCTCAGAATGCCTTCCCGTGTGGGTGAATTTCGAAACGGCATCCAGCTTTCACAACCCTATTACTTCGTTTCTGCACTCTTTCAGCTAACGAGACGGTAGCACTTGTGTACCTGGAACCTGCTTAGCTCACATATGGCAAGGATCCGTTTTGCACCTAAGCATTCAGCGCATGACCTTCTGGTAATGGTGATGTCACATTGTGGAAACTGAGTTTATTACCCCCTACGATTGTATGAATTTAGTAATTTACCGAAAAAATCATTGAATTTCTCAGATCAGCGGAACAATCCAAAGAAGTCGGCCGAGTCTGAAGCTTGTGTACAGCCGGTTCTAACGCATTAAATGGGAATTCAAGGGACCTTCTCTGTGCTGGTCACACAAACCTTGAAGACAGTCCGCGTCCACAAACAATTCGTAGTCGTCTTTCCTTCTACAAGTAGTATGGCACCCGCACTCTGAGATTTTAACGCTTACGAGCCTCCACAATAAACAACTCTCTCCCTCTCACTGCCAATTAAACTGTCAGCTAAGGGTCACAGAAGGCTCTCTGCCCCTCGCGTGGTAGTTCTGACGCTTCCCTGGTTGCTACGCTCAACAAAACTGCAAGGCTTTCCCCTCACGAGCTCTGTTTTCAAAGATTTCTTTCTCACTGTTAGACGGCATCAGCACTGGATGACGCGAGGGAATCACTGTTGAGTTAGAGGTAGCAGGACACCCCTTTGATGGCTCAAAAAGAACAAGTCCGGAGAACTCGTCTAGAGAAGCTGTCAGGCCCTTATCTAACCAGGAAAGGTCAACAGGTCGCCATGGCCATTCAGGATAAGATGCATATTGCCGTGTGCGTCTTGGGGCACTGGACTCAAATCTGGTTCAGAATTTGCTGAACGATCCTCTAGGAGGAGTTAGGGGGGGGGTCGTTCTAGCATAGCACTCGCTGATCCTCCTTTGCGTAGCTCAAGTTAGTTCGAATACATACAGTCCCACCTGGTCGATGGTGTAGTGGATAGGTGGGTTGTTTCATATACGAAAGGTCACGGGTCGGTTCCTTGACAAGCTCGCGTTTTTGCATTCTTTCGGAACATCTTCTGCAAGTCTAGAGAATACTTCTTTCCGTTATTTTGTTGCTTGCTCTTGCTTGCAGCAGAAAAAGATTTGAGTGCTGGCAATTATGCTGCCCCTGTTGGGCAGTATTTACCCTTTACTGCCTAAATCACCCGAGATCAGGCTAGTTTTTGACCGACTTTTTTCTCCGTGAGCAGAATGGCTGAAAAGTTGCCTACTAGGGTAGTCTGCACTACTGAACATGATTGTCACAACCGCTCGGCACGAAACATCCGTGCCACAGGCGTCAGTGTCAAAATACCCTAAATCACAAAGTTCGCTGGAAACTTGTCATCTGGGGTAGAAATGCCTGGCGCCGGCGCCAATACTCGAACCACCATAATCACTAAACTTTTCAAATAGAGCAGTTTGACCTTCTAAACACGAGCATCACATCCGCGTGGGGCGTTGAGAATGTTTGGGATAAAGAAAAAGCGGTAATGTAATTGCGCAACCTGCGTCCGCACCCCTCCTCATGAGGCTCTTCCTCTGCTATGGCTGAGCCTTAGCAAGAGAAGGATCTCTGTGACAGGCAACTAGGAAGAGTAGTGCGTTACTTCAACCAGTTTGCGCAATTGCTCTGGCACAGAGCCCCGCAATAAAGCGACCGGAGTCTGTGCTACATCCCCGGACTAGGAACAAGCATGTGATGGGTCACTTGTGGCGTACGCGTCAGGCGTTTCAGAGAGTTTGGATGAGATATTTGGAGGTCTAACTATCCCAGTTGACAAGTTTCCAGCGAACTTTGTGATTTAGGGTATTTTGGCGCTGGCGCCTGAGGCACGGATGTTTCGTGCTGAGCGGATGTGGTAATGATCAGAAGGGCAGACGACCATAGGGGAACTTTTATCCAATTCCGCCAGTAAAAGGTAAACACTGCCCAAAAGTCTTAGAAGGGAAGCACAATTGCCGGCACTTAAGTCTTTTTCTGCTGCAAGCAAGAGCAAGTATGACAAAATAACGGAAAGAAGTGTTCTCTGAACTCGCAGAAGATGTTCCGAAAGAATGCAAAAAAGCGAGCTTGTCAAGGAACCGAACCCATGACCGACATATATGAAGCAATCCACCTATCCACTACACCATCGACCAGTTGGGACTGTACGTATTCGAACTTGACTTGAGCTACGCAAAGAAGAATCGGCGAGTGCTATGCTAGAACGACCCCGCCCCCTAACTCCTCCCAGAGAATCGTTCAGCAAATTCTGAAACCAGATTTGAGTCCAGTGCCCCAAGACGCACACGGCAATATGCATCTCATCCTGAATGGCCATGGCGACCTGTTGACCATTCCTGGTAAGATGTTTCCCATTATTTTTGTTCTTTCTTCCCTAGAAAGCCCATCAGTTAGGTTCTGTTTCTTCAAACGTTACTGTGCACGATATACAAGGGAGAGGTTCGTCTCTGACCAAACAGCATCACGCACTTTGCATTCAGGCACTGAACACGATATTTTTTATGATGGGAATTAATGGTGATGAAATGAGGTGCCACATTCCTGGAATGATGCCTTGATTCAAGCTCGGATAGCCGACTGACGCTCAATCTGTGACATGGCCGAGCTTCGCCACGCTTCCCTTCTCGTCCGACCTAAAACATCAGGTGCTATTGCGTCGATCAAGTACAGATGACGAGAATGTCGTGAATTATCTATTTTTACCCAATCAGGGGCCGGGTAATGCTGTGACATTTCAATTGGTAGTGGGAGTGGAGCTATGGAAGCTAAGATGTTAAAAAAAGAAAAATTATTGTGAGTGTATTCTTTACAAACTTGACTTTAACAGCCCTCTTTCCATGCGAAATCCCCAGAAAGGGGATTGTACTTGGCCGCGGGGGACGTGGGGAGTATCGCAAAAGTAGGCTCGCTAAGCATCAAGCAGTACAAAAGTGTCATTGCTAAGTTTGATGGATTGGACGAAAAGCTGCAGAAGACCCCGATGTAAGGAGGACTACGAAATAATAAAAAATTGATTAGCAATATAGCTTGAGTTGCAAGAATAAATAAAAAATAAATAAACATCACTTAATAGCATGAAGTCGTAAGTACGCAGATGACTAAATAACACGTCTCAAGTAGATTCGTTATTGTACTTTCCAAAACTTGAAAAACATCTGCTTGCGTGGTCGAGAACACCAGGAATCAGAATTTACCACCTCTGCGTAGGAGCGTAATGCACGGCACACACTCGAGCCAAATCGATCAGTGATAGCCGAGCCCCTCTGTCACTCATTTGAAGGGAAATATGTGCTTTGAACGCACACTAAAGTTTCCAAGGGTGTATCCTGACAATGGCACACAGGGAGTCGAGTTTTTAAGGGTGGCTTTTTGGTAACCCATCTAAAATATACCCTGATCTAGCGAGTCTTCAGGGAAACTGTAAAGCTTGTTGGGAAGAGGAAAGATAGGGCGCCCTGAAGACGGTTCTGGTTCTGATGAATTTGCTTATGAAATAAAAAATCATCGTGTAAAGCATAAAAACCACTTCACGATTTACCCCTAGCTCATCCGAAACGTCAACTTCACGAACGGGGAAACACTTAGATTGCAACTGGGTAGAAAACGCAACAGTAGGAACATTGCCTTTGCATGCTGTTGACCATTCCTCAAAAGCCGCGCACCTAAAGGGATATAACCCCGAAAAGACCCCAGGACGTTGGCAGGTACATAGCTACGAGATCTCCTTGCAGACCCGCACGCTCCGTGTTAAAGACACATGATACGCTCAAACACATTGAGGGTGTATGAGACTATCAGCCCCCCCCCCCGCTCTCGATGTGTCGTCAGAGTCAGAGAACGGAGCCCTGGGAAAGTCGTAATTCCTTGCCACACCGCCCATTTCGCAAGCCCACGTTTATGCTATCACCTCCGCGCGACGCGGTCGCGTGCAGCTCTCTTGGCTTTTTGCCAAGTCCTGTAAAAGTCGCTGTGGAAGTCGTGTGTAAGTCGCTGTGGAATACAAGTAAAACACAATTTCTTTGCGCGGATAACATTTTAGGTGCTGCAAAATAAGGACCGAATATGATGACGAGAGCCAGAACTCATGAGCAACTGTGCTGTTCCTGCAACATTCCTCAGAGGCTGCGCATTCCCACAGAACATGACAACAAAAACGAACAACATGACAATTGAAGATGACAATACAAGCAAAACGCAATTTCCTAATATTTGAGGTATTGCTCATGCTTCAAAGCCCGAATAGAGAGTGATGAAGATGCCAAAGGCTAGAAATGAAGAGCAACGAATGTAGATGTAAATAGAACATTGGAAAAACTAAGGAAATAATTGAAATCGCGTGCGCATTTCTACGATCGGCTCGAATCCGGCTCCAAAGCCATAGAAATACTTCAAACTAACGAGTGGGACGCTTTTTGCCGTTTTTATTTTCATGTTTCGTGGAAATGTGCGGCCTCCGAGGAATATGGCAGAAGCAGCACAGTTTCTCTGTAGTTCTAGCCCTCGTCATCATCTTGGTCCTTATTTTGCAGCGCCTAAAATGTTATCCGCGTAAAGAAATTGCGTTTTACTTATATTCCAAAGCGCAATAGCAGGACTTGGCAAAAAGCCAGGAGAGCTGCACGCGACACGCGCCGCCGGACGGTGTTAGCATAAACGTGAGCTTACGAAATGGGCGGTGTGGCAAGGAATTACGACCCTCCCGCGGCCACGTAATCTGACCCCGTGCAGTTTTGGGCGGAGGGACTACGACACATCGACAGCTGCGGGGTTGATAGTCTCATACCCCCTCAATGTGTCTGAGCGTACCATGTGTCTCTCATTAGAAGCAAAGGAAAGGAAATATTGGGAAAGGAATACACTCCAGAGCACAGATGATCCGTTTCGCTCGGTATCGCAGACGAATCATCATTGTCAGCCAACCCCCGAGCTCATCAGTGTGACAGGTTGACGACATGAGGACATGGACAACATAGGGGAAGGTGTTGAGAAATAGGATATAACGAGAGAGAGAATGTAAAAGTAAAGGGGTATACATGCAAAGTTCATGCATATCAAGATGATGGACAATTATCTATGAACTAGATATAATCCGCTAAGTTTGTCTGTTGGTGTGTGTGTGTGAATGTATGTTTGTGTGTCTGTATGTGTGTTTGACCAGAAATTCATAACTTCCTTCAGAGCAGCGATTGTGCGCTCAAACTGATAAGTGATGTAGGAGGTTGGGCAGGAACACGTTTGGTAGGTGGTAGGAAGTGATAAGAGCTGATAAGATAACATAAGGAGCTTTAGAAGGGAAGGGCCACTAAATTTATAGCGCCGGCCACAGCTACGTCGGGACGTTGGTTCCAAGCAATAAGATAGGGGGCAGGATGGGAACATCAGTGATGGGTGGCAGGAAGTGATAAGAGCTGATAAGATAACATAAGGAGCCTCAGAAGGGAAGGGCCACTAAATTCATAGCCCGGCACAACAACGTCGGGACGTTGGTTCCAAGCAGTAAGATAGGGGGCAGGATGGGAACATCAGTGATGGGTGGCAGGAAGTGATAAGAGCTGATTAGGGAACACACATAAGGAGGCCTCAGAAGGAAAGGTCATCAACTTGATAACGTGATTCACAGCGACGCTAGAACTTCGGTTCCAAGGAGTAAGATAGTGGGCAAGATGGGAACATTATTGGTCGGTGGCAGGACGTGATAACAGCTGATAAGATAGCCCCAAAAATTCGCAGCATAGTTGTAGCCGCACTGGAGAACTGCTCCAGCAACTAAGGTAACAATATGTAGTAGTGGGAGATAAGTTCAGGTCGTGTCCGACAAGGGCTTTTAGAAGTCCGTATATGGTCACATTTTCTTGGCCAAAGAAACTATGGGCAAAGGCTTAGGGAGCCAAGATTTTCTGTCCCTTAGCGATATAGTAGGAATTGATTTGACCGCTAAACTCTTGAGTTTCGACAAAAAATAAAAGTCCCAAAAGCTGCTCAAGGTATGTACTAGGAGTGAGAACATTTTCACTCTGCGTCTGTTATTACCCCCGAAATTCTTTCAACCGCTAAGCTTCCTATTTCCAACGAATGGCTCGTGTTGTCAAAAACGTGATAAGCCCAGTCATTGGCAAGTTCATTAAAAGGGAGAAGCACGATGAAATGGGCCGTATTCCGAGACAAGGGATTGGCCAAGTTTTGTGCTCAGCAAGAGAAACCCCCCTCAGTGACCAGTACCATGGGTTTAACCATGCGCGCAGTATGCGCGTTAGCCAAAACTGGTACATAATAATGAAAGAGTGATATAACACGATATGAGTAGTAAATACGTGTAGGAGGAGGGAAAAATGGATTGATAATAGGTTAAACCTACTGAAAAATGTTGAGTATCTACCAATGTCCAAGCGGATTACAACAATCAAATCAATTAAAAAGTGTAGCGGAAGGAGGAGAATTAGCGACGAGCACCGCTGCAAATGGGAATACCTGTAGCTAGTCTATTTATCTTTCTATAGTTATTTGCGATTGAGAATTTGTACTTATAAATTTATATCTGTAGATACATTTTACAATGCTAGTAATAATGAAATCTTCTTCGTAGCCATTTTTCGAAAGGTTGTGACCATATCCATTATTTTGCTGACGAAAACGTTGAAGAACGAACAAGTGTTCGCTAACCTCAAAGTTTCCGTATATATAGCAGAGGATTTGTTAACAAGGGAAATGTTTGTGTCACTATACGGAAATCTGATTACATTGAAGCCAAAATCATCCGTTTTATTATACAGCTTGGTACTAATTTTACCGTTAGTAATATTATAGTTAAATCTAAATAATTGCTAGAAACTTCACTATTATGAGTTTTTTCAATTGTAGGGTATTTCGATAAACTTGAGAAAGTTGTTTATCCACCTCACCATCAGTTTGGATATGCACCACAAGGAAATCATCCATATATCTATATGGAATGAATAGCTTACTTTTATTGAAGTTTTTAGATTTAGCATAGTTATACTCCATGACAGAAAGCGTAAGATCTGCCAGTAGTGGACTGAAATTGCCACCTTATGGGACACCTTCAGTCTGCTTGAACGTATTGTTAGCAAAAAGACAAAAACTGTTGCGTAAAAGATAGTCAATAAAGTAAACTAAATCGCGCTGGATTTGTAATATCTGTAGTTGTTCTTGAATTCTTTACCATCTGTATAGAAAACATGGTAACTATTAGTGGCAATAAAGGATCTGTTGGCGTTTTTGAAACAAATGTAAGAAGTTCTTGCATTTTCTTCATAATAAGATCATGTTTTAAATTTGTGAACATGTCCGTGAAATCCGCAGTGTAAATTCTGAGATTGTCGAACGTGATGTTGTGTAGTTCTTGACTTCTGTATTACTTATAGACCAGTATACCTTGATAGTCCTGTTGCGATTCTGTATTACTTTGGTATAGTTAATAAAGTGATTTTTGAGATGTGTGAAGAGTATGCGTAATTCCTGGGCCTATGGCTTGACACTACTGCTATGTGCACCTGTGATGTATCTGAATTTAACTGGATTCTTATGTAGCTTTGGTAAGGCATATATAGTAGGTATTTCTGCATCAATGGATATATTCATATTATTCTTTACACAAAGGAGTTTGTGCTCCAATATTAAACAATACTTGTTCGTATGAGGCATTAATTCATATGTGTTATTACTGTTTCCATAGACAAATGTGTGGTTGGCAACATCATAAGAGATGCCCATTTCATGCATTATGTTTGAGAGGTAGAACTTTTTGCAGATGATGCCATAGATTATTTGCTATGTCAAGAGGACAGAATACGTATTTTTCTTGATGTTGTTTGATCAAGTTGTAAGGAATGTGTTCCCCTATATTTACAATATTATCCTTTGTCAGTAGAGGTTTTACTTTGTCATGTTAACAATGAAAAGAAAGATGTAAGAAAATGTTTCTGTAATAGATCAACCTTGTGACTGCTAGCTTTGTATTTACATTTAAAATAATTTATAACCTTGATGAGTGTATCTTCAAACACCATTTTAACTTCTTGTCTTGTTATGCCTGTGTCTGATCTATATTTAGTCCCTTTATTCAGCAGTCTTCTGAAACTCTTCTTTTATAAGATTTACATTGCCTCTAATAACGTGTTCATAATTTTTATCCACATATTCTTGTACTGTATTTGTAGTACATATACAATCGTTGTTAAGAATTTGATTCAATTTTTCATTGTCGAGATCTTTCAAAACTTTGTTATAATTGCAAATTTTACTAGCCATTGTATTGTTGTACTTATAAATAATTCTGACTGGGGTGAATTTACTGCTCGTTCCACTATCGCTGAGTAGTATATTTCTAACAGTACGTGAATTGAAGATTCTGTTGAAGGGTATTTCATTGAATACTCTGCTTTTGAAACTGACCTCCACATTCTGATAGTTGTTTCTGGTATTTTCTTTTGTGGTGTCAAAATAAAAGTGAGCTAGCAGGCAAAAATCAAGTACCTAGTCTTATTATTAACTCTCTAAGAAATCTGCAGACATGGAGAGTTCAATTAGTTTCTTAATTTCTTCCTTACGCAGACTTTTGAGCATTCTGTAGTACTGAATAGGTTTGAGTGTTTCATTATTACTAGTTATCTTTGCTATAATATTATCGTATGTCTTTACTTTATTCTTTTTACGTTTCTTTTTCCTATATTTATCCTTTGTTTTGTAATTTTAAGAGAGAAGAAGGGATGATTGCCCTTGTACATGAGAGGATTATCTATATTTGTAATGTTTCCATATCCCTTCATGTTATCGTTCAACCCAAAGGGATATGCTGTCATCAGAAGTTTCATCCAAAAAAGTTCCTTTTCTATTAATGTGGTTTCATCATTAGACTTCATACAGTCTAGTACTTGTACCGTTATACCTCTATCACATTTGTAGAAGTGATTATATAACGGTGTGTGTACCTTGTGTGAAAAAATATTAGAAAGATGTTCTCCAGTTCTTTCTTTTAATTTTCTTACTGTCATTCCAACATATTGTATCCCACAGCCATTGTATGTTAAACAGTGAACTACATTTTAGCGTTACAATCTGCATCTGCTTCTTTATATGTGTTAATCTATAAATTTGTAGCGTTTGATACAATGTAAATCTGTACTAGTTATATCACATGTTCTCCACTTTCTTTTACATTTGCAACCCTTGTTATCGTTACCAAAGTCGTTGAGTTTGAAGTGATTGGCCCCACCCCTTATCTTGTGGAACCGGGTGGTGGAGTAAATAATTTGTAGACTCTGACTTTCGCATTTTTGCTTAAGATCTAAGCGCATGAGCCGTCAAACCCATACGCAGAGAACAGACTTCGCGAAGGTTCGGCAGGGCTGCTGCCCAGGGGGTGGTCTCCCTGCAGAACTACCAGCGCTGGGGGCGCTAAAAACTGTCCACTCTTGCCGTTTTTGACTTGTATAACCCCATCAGCGCTAGTCCCTATTTTTTTGAAGAGGTATGGCCCTCTTTTTTGAGAGACATGGTCCCTCTATGTGTTAATGTAAGAAGTGTGGGTCATGTTTAAAACAACAAAAAAAGAGAAAAAATAAAAGAAAAAAGAAAGATAAAAACGCGCAGGGCCAACTATTAATAAACAAGGATAGAAAATGCAACGAATACTCTCTCTAGCCTACGCTGTATTGTAAAACATGCGTACACATATGTGTGTAACCCGTGTTATATGCAAGTTATAGGGTTCATTTTTATATCAATCGTGAAAACTGCAGTTAACTAGAGCCAATGTGGAAGCAAGAAGGAACAGTATAAAATAGATAGGTGTGTGGAGACGTCAATCGACGCAAAAGGACCACCGGTCCCATAGAACACCATCGGTGCAAGAGGCGGTCGCCTCAGTTCGAATCAAAAACTACTTAAAGTAGAACATAAAAGTTATAGACGGAAATGAGCAGTGTATGTCGGGATGAAAATAGCTGAAATCAAAGAACGACCACCGGTCCGTGTTGGACCACCGGTCCGAATAAAGCACCACCGGTGCCAGAGGCGATTGCCTCTAATAAAAGGTAAGCGAAGGAGTGTGTTGTGGGAGGAACAAGATATAACCCGTAAGACGGAACTGGTATTTCACTGAACTTGGGTCGCCCTCGAAGTTCAATGAACACCAGCACAATCCAATTAGAAGCAAAGAAAAGGAAACATTGGGAAAGGAATACACTCCAGAGCACAGATGATCCGTTTCGCTCGGTATCGCAGACGAAAAGGACGAAAAAGACGACTTGGCAAAAAGCCAGGAGAGCTGCACGCGACACGCGCCACGCGGACGGTGTTAGCATGAACGTGAGCTTGCAAAATGGGCGGTGTGGCAAGGAATTACGACTCTCCCGCGGCCACGTACTCTGACCCCGTGCAGTTTTGGGCGGAGGAACCACGACACATCGACAGCTGCGGGGTTGATAGTCTCATACCCCCTCAATGTGTTTGAGTGTACCATGTGTCTCTAGAGCCGCTTCTCATTTTTCAGGCACACGCAGTTATTTCTTTTCATTTAAGAACAAATATTTCCGTGCGATCACGGGTAGCTTGGTTGCCAATAATGTCTTCATTGAGGTAAAGAAACAGTGGAACGCCATCAACATATCAACATATAACATATAACATTAACACATATCTCAGACATCTCGCTGTAGTAGAACGCTTCATGTTGTGCAAAACGAACGCAACGTCAAATTGTGGTCCTCGTTTTCTGTAAAAAGCAACTACTTGATTTGATTCAGAATTAATCAATTGAATACGAAGGAACAGTGAGCTGTTAGGTCGATGGGGAAGTCATTGAGATCTGTAATCTCTATCTTCAAATCAGAGATTAAAAGTTAAAAAAATCAATGGGTGCAAATTTTCATTATAACTTTTGAACGTTCCCTTCGAATTGTCAACTAATGGAAGTGAACTTTCATAATTCACATGACCATGAGACTCCACTCATGCCATACCAGACATAGTGTCATATTTTAACGGAATAGTCATTTGCAATTCTAGAATTTCCTATTCATTTTCTTCTTCTCCTTAGCGTTATCCTTCGCCGTCGTAAGATCCACTGTTCTTGTTTGGCGTCGCCAACTGTCCCGATCTAGTGCACCTGCCGTGCCATTCTCTTCAGTGGATTCTTGTTGATGGATTCACTCCATCTTTCCTTTGGGGTCCTTTATTGGATCCCTCGCTGTGGCATGCCTTCTACTCCGAAATCCAACGCCTTCCTCTTAGGGTGGTCATCAGACATCCTCATTACGTGCCCATACCATCGCAGTCGCTGCTCTCGTGCCTTCAGCTGGATCGGAGCAATATGCATGACTAACCAAATGTCCTCGTTCCTGACTCCTGTCTAGCCATGTCCAGCCGCACGCCCATTTCAGCATGATCATATCAGCTGAGTGAGGCTGCCTTTTATGTTCATCTAAGCGGACCGGTACCGGCACTCACTGCTGCTGTAGAGCATTACAGGCCTCACCTTTATTCGGTACACCTTGCCCTTTGAGTGCTCTCGAGCACAGTCGGTCGCAGAGGATGGCTGTGGATTCACTCTATTCCATCCATGCTACACTGATTCGAGCCTTTATCGCCTGCTCTACAGGTGTCAGAAGTCTTCGTCCCTTTCGATGGTCTCTCCGACGGCCTATGATGGGTTCGGTACACTCCGCGGAGCTCAGAAGCTTGGCTTCATCGCGTTCAGCCGGAGTACACTCTCAGCGAGCAAGTCCTGTCACCACTGCACCTTGCCCTAGAATTCACCCCTGCTGTCCCCTCCATGAGTTTCATTGCTGTGACATCCAGAGTCAGGACAAAGAGGAACGGGCTCTGGGTTAGTCCTCTTTTGTCAAGCTGTTTGTAGGGAGTACAACCGCTCTGCCACATCGTCTTCAATACGGACAAGAGGTGTTCTGGAACTCGTTTTCTGAGCCATCTTCAGACCACAGGCCGAAGCAGGCGACTGAATGCCTTTTCAAGGTCCAGGAAGGCTAGGAAGCAGGGTTGCGGGTTCTCTCGATACTTCTCCATCACCGTTTAACGATGGAGATGACACCAAAGGTGGACTTTTGTGAGGCCGAAATCCTCTTGTGAAATAAGGGCAAGCTTTGTGTTGACAAGCTGTTCGTATAGCTTCGTATATGGGGAGTCAACCTCATCCCTCGGTAGCTGGAGCACACGTAGCACCTACATTCTGTTTGATTAGAGACGATGATTCTCCTGCGCATCTGGCATTCTTCCTTAGGCTATTACGTCTTTTAGGGTGTGGGTGGGCCAAATGGGCCAAACCACGTGCTTTCCAAGGTCCTTCCATGCCATTTCATTATCCCTGCCTTGGAAACTCTACTAATGATTGATCAAATTTGAACTGTTTGCCTTTTAGGATTTGACTCAAATGATTGACTGGAATTCAATTCCCTGGACAGAAGGACTGTGGTGCGCGGTGGGTCATAAGAACCTCATATCGAAAGTGTTAAATGCACTGCACCAAATAATGATAGATCCACCATAAATCCTACGAAATCCCGTCTTACACGTTTTCGAAAATGCCTCCAAGGGGAATTGTAGTAATTATCAATGCCAATTCGAAAGCTAATACCAAAAGCCAACTACATATTAGAATGAATTTTTTTGGAATTTTTTTCAAGTGGTCTTTTGACAATTCCACAAAATGATAGTTCCACCAAACAAATCGATTCATCCAGCAAAAGTATAGTATAGTTCGCTGCGGAGAGTTGGGCGTGTCAGGCGGGATGAGTTTGGTGCGGCGTCAAACCCGTTCCCCACCAGTTGTTTATGAGAGCAAAAAGTGGCTGTATCATATCGTTCGTAAACTCCTTTTCTACCACTTTTTATCGCATGCGCGCTTCGACAAGAAGGCAGAGAACGGCTTGGACGGGGCGACACACATACTGCCTAACACGCCGAGCTCCGCAGCGGGCTAAAGTGTACAACAAAATGAAATTGTTAATTCAGTGATCTGCTGGAGCTCCCTTTCTCCGGATAATTTGGGAAGTGCGGTTGCTCATAATCGAATAGAGTTCAATGAGCCTTCAATGAATGACTCCGCAAGCTCACGGACAATGTGGAACGTTTGTGAAATTGTTCGCATAGATCTCACGTACCATGAAACCCCACACATTCGCGGTTTGTTCTAAATCAGGATTATTTGCTGGCTAGGGCGAAAGAGGGATTTGAGATGACGGCTGAACTACGACTGGCACTAATTAGTGCATTATCTTGCACGAAAATGAGGTCGTCTTGCCGATTTGTTCGCCAGAAAGAGAGAAGACCTCGTCGCATGACGTTTGGGTAATCGGAACTTCATTTTCTTTGAAACGAAGCCAACTTTAGAGGTAGAGGTCCCGGCAGCCCAGACCATAGCACCAGCTTCCCTGAATTATCGCCGAGAAAATAAAGCTTTTCTTCCCTAAGATCGTGCCAGTAGGATCGATTTCCGGCTGGACCGTCTCAAGTGAATTTTTTCTAAATAGAAAACTTCTGTCAAAAAAAAAACTAAAAAGGCGGGTTAGAAGCGGTAGGGCCAGGAGCTATCCTTATTCCAGTCGGTTCAGCAACATCTCCTATCAAAGTCGGTTCGATTCTCACGATAACTTTCTGTTAAACGATGCCTTCCTCATTTTGCACTAATGAATAAACTCCGACTTTTTCAAGACACGCCGAAGAGTTTCCCTCGAGACATTAAGCTTCAAAGTTGACTTTATTTCCCGGCACGACACTGGATAATTCGATGTTTCTCTTAAAATACAGTGCTTATTTCGTAGAGGAGAACGGAGAAGAGTGCAGCAGGTTGACAAAATTGTTGATCACGTGACGACTGCTACCCAAATTGTGCGACTTGTCGGTTCGACAGTTCTTTAGTCTTCTTTGCGATTATCTGTCCTTTTTCGAAGCCCGACAATGAATGTCCTTCTGCCGTAGCCTAGAAAAGGCAAAGAGTCACAATGGTGAGACAGTGTTATCCAAGAAAAATAAGACTCAGCGAGAAAACATGAGGTGGAATTGTCATTTTGACGAATTGCCAGAGTGAACACTTTCCAAAAAATGAAGAAAAAGTTGACATAAGAATTGGCATTGGTAATCGCTACATTTTCTATTTGGGGACATTTTAAAAAAGTCATGTAAGACGAGATTTCGTTAGATTTATGGGTGAAAATATTTATTTGACGCAATGTGTTTCTGACGGCGGATGAGGAGAGAACGTTCTCTCAGTCTATTTTCCTGGAAGAGTGTTTTCATTCGGGGACTGATTATGAAACAGAAATAACCTAAAAAAGGAAACGCACATCGCTCTCAACTAGCTAAAAGCTTGGAACCAGTGGCTGATAGTTTCAAACAATCGAAAACTTTTCTTCAATATTTATCAACCCACCAAGGAGGAACCAAGTTCGCTAGAGCGCCTTTCACAGCTCCTATTTGAGTGCCATTTCATGTCCACTTTTTTGGGAGGGAAATTTAGTGGGAATTACTGCATGAAACGTTTTTCTTTATTCATCAAAATATAGTTTCTTTCGGAAAACGAATTCTCAACTACCTTGTAGCAGCAAACCGCTTCAGAACATACAAAGTAGACGCAACATTGTGTTTGTTATCAGAGATCCCAGAGCCTGCAAGAAAATAAAGCTGAAAATGATTGAGTCCAGAACTGATTCACAAAATCCAGCTTCTCCACTATCAAGGACGAAACTGTCACCTCCTTCGAGGATGTACTTGGAATTCAGTGGGAATTGCAGCATGAAACATTTTTTCTTTAGTTATCAATACATCGTTTTTTTTTCAGAATACGCGAATCGGTCCCCTTGTGCATTGCCGTGCTACTCTCTCCGCTCAAAGTGCACGAAAACGGATTTGTAGAGTGGTGGTGTGTAAATGTGATCTCAATAATCGCCCGCGCTACCCTCGTACTGCAGCGCTAGCGTTGATAACGAAGAAAGCGAAGCGGTGATGCAGCTGCGGACCCATTCCCATTTCTCCTCAATCTAGGCACGTTCGAAGGTCGAAGGTGATAGTACACTTCGACGCAACCAGCTAACGTCAAGAAATTTTTTTAGCGACCCGCGCATAGGATGGCAAATTTTCTCCTTGGAAGTTTTTGATGGCGCAAGCGCAAAATAACCTAAATCACCCATTTCGCTAGAAATCCCAGAGAGAGTTTGACTTCCTTAACAAGAGGAATATTGAGGCAGTTAGCGAAACTCGGCAAGACAAATCAACGTACTTTTTGACTGCCTGCGGCTGTGATCTTTCCCTTCGCCAAGGTACAAGGCCTCTGCAAACGATTAGTCAGAAGGATTCAGATGAGCAGAAAGGGCTGCGGGCGCTGTAAAGGGTTTTGATCGAAAATGGATTCGCACGTCCTGGCTACTAGCAGGACGTACCGCCGTGCAACATTGGGCGACACTGTCCCGCAAAGCAGAATGCCCGTCGCCCACTGCTGATCGACATCGTCGACAACGTGTCAAAGGCGAGTGTCACGATAAACCCTCAAGACGTGTAGGACTGAATCGCTCAGCAGGACGGAAGTCGTCGCCCTCGAGTAGGCGCGTCATGTCGCCATTTCCGAGAAAAGTACTCTTACAGCGCCCTATCAAGCTGCAAGAAACCGAGCCGGACGCCCATCGCGCCAGCCCACCTATAAATGGACGACCGTATCTGAGGCTGGTATCGCTCCATTCGCGAAGTACAATATGAAGTGAAGAAGGTGATATGAAGCTGCGGTGCTGCATGGCTATATGAGTATACACACAACAGATACACACACACACAAACACAGCCGTATTCCCCGCTGCGGTTATTGGCACGATGGCAAAAATTTCGTACTATATAACATTTTATACCGAGTACCAAATTACCGTACCTCATGCCTCTGGAGGCAGTGGGAAATTAGGAGGAAAGCAAAGCGAGAAAGGGATGAGCGAAAAACAATCATCGTCTCTTCAGAAGAGAGGCAAAATTTATATCAAGGGAACCCCAACAGGTCGATTTGGCCATCAGTAATGAGATGTATACAGTCTTGAGCCGCTGATTCAAATATGCTTCCAGAATTTGTGGGACGATTCTCTGAAGGGAGTTACGGACCATTCATTCTCTGATGTTCGCTCAAGTTGGGGACGATAAGTAACTGCTAGTGAAGTAGTGGATAAGCGCACTGCTTGAGAGAGCGCATTCGCATGTTGGGTTCCTCGAATCTTGGAAATATTAGCTTTTGTTCAAACACTTCACATGAATCTCCAAAACACTTCTGTTTAGTAAATTCACTTAGTTCTTTGATTATTCGACATCAGGAGGAAGCAAATTCTCCAATTCTTGTTCCTTCTGATAACTTTCATCGAGAAGATATCCGTTGATCAGAGCTTGCATTGGAATCAATCTTATGGCTCCGGAGCGCATAGGGTATTTCTCTACGAAGTGATGGAAACAAAACAAGTTCTCACAAGAGCACAGCTAATAAAGAGGTACTCTCCACACGCGGTACAGTGCAGTTTACCAGTTTTGAGGAAAGACCAAGAATATGGAAGTATGGAAGAATACCACATGTGCTTTAAAGCCATAAGATCTCCATTTTGATTCAAGCTCTAACTGATATCCTCATAACGAAACTATTCAAAAGAACCAGAATTGGAGAATTTTCTTACTCCTGTTGTCGAATAACCAAAGAACCTAGCTAAACAGAAGTGTTTTGGGGACTCACATGAAGTGTTTTAAACGAAAGCAAAAGTTTAAAAGTTTCGAGGATTTAACATGTGACTGCGCTCTCTTAAGCAATGCGCTTGTCCACTACCCACTAGCCGCTTGCCGCAGTCACTTATCGTTCCGAGCTTGAGCGAACATAGCAGAGGCTCAGTGGTCCATTACTTATTTCTGAGAATCGTTACGCAAGTTCCAGGGGCAAATTTGAATTCAGCGGCTCATGTCACGTCCATCTGTATGCATCTATCTGCAAATCGCTGAATGGACTAGTTGAGGTTCCCTGTTAGTGTATCCTATGGTTCCGAAGACTATCACACAAAATTGATCGCAGGATAGTAGGTGTAACAAGCCCGCCTGAGGCAAAGTCACTGACAAGGAAGGTCGTTCAAGGCGTGCTCCGCTTTCTGACAGAAGTAAAAGGAAGTGCAGGATATGCAATAAACCAATATAGATGATTACATTGTATCGAACCAATTATTTGTTACCAATTTATATATCAACACATATAAAGAAGCAGATGCAGATTCACATATAAAGAAGCAGATGCAGATTGTAACGCTAAGAATGTAGTGTACTGTTTGACATGCAATGGCTGCGGAATATAATATGTTGGAATAACAGTAAGAAATTTGAAAGAAAGAATTATTTTCCAATATCTCTTCACACAAAGTACACACACACAATTATATAATCACTTCTGTAAATGTGATAAGGGCATAACGGTACAAGTACTAGACTGTATAAAGTCTAACGATAAAACTACATTAGTAGAAAAGGAACTATTTTGGATCAAAGTTGCGATGATGCCATATCCGTTTGGATTAACTTATAACATAAAGGGATATGGAAACTCAACGAATATATAATCCTCTTATGTACAAGGGCAATCATCCCTTCTTCTTTCTTAAAATTACAAAACAAAGGACCAATAGAGGAAAAAGAAACAGTAAAAAGAATAACGTTAACACATGCGATAATATTATAACAGAGATAATCTTTTTTCTTCTTTCTTAAAATTACAAAACAAAGGAAATAGAGGAAAAAGAAACAGTAAAAAGAATAACGTTAACACATGCGATAATATTATAACAGAGATAACAAGCAATAGTGAAACACTCAAACCTATTCAGTGCTACAGAATGCTCAAGAGTCTGCGTAAAGAAGAAATTAACAAACTAACTGAACTCTCCATGTCTGCAAGTTTCCTGCAGAGAGTGAATAATAAGGCCAGGTATCTAATATTTTGCCTGCTAGCTCACTTTCACCTTGAAACTAACACAAAACAAATCGCCAGAAAGGACTTTCATAGCCTAGAGGTCAATTTCAAATGCAGAGTATTTAGAGATGCCCTTCAACAAGATCTTTAATTCACGTACCGTCAGAGACATACTACTCAGCGATAATGGAAGGAGTAGTGAATTCACCCCTGTCAGAGTTATTTATAAGTACAACACTACAATAGCTAGCAAAATTTGCAATTACAACGAAGTGTTGAAAGAGCTCGACAATGAAAAATTGAAGCAGATACTTAACAACGACTGTATATGTACTACAAATACAGTACAAGGATATGTGGATAAAACTTATGGGCACGTTATTGCAGGAAATGTAAATCTTAAAAAAGAAGAGAGATTCAGAAGATTGCTGAGTAAAGAGACCAAATTTAGGACAGACCCAGGTATAACAAGACAAGAAAATAATATGGTGTTTGAAGATACACTCTCCAAGGTCATAAATTATTTGAAACGTAAATACAAAGCTAGCAATCACAAAGTCAATCTATTACAGAAACATTCCGTTCATTTTACCATGACAAAGTAAAACCTCTTCTGACAAAGTCTAATATCCTACTATATATAAACCGCTATGTGTGTCTGTGTGTGCATGTGTTTGTGTGCGTCTGTGTCACGAAGTTCATAACACCTCTCCCCGTGGCAGAGAAACGTTGATTCTAGGAAGTGATGGAGGGGGTGTGACGGGAACATCATTGGTAGGTGACAGGATGTGGTAATAAGATTCGATAAGGGGCCTCGGAAGTGGAGGGTCATCAAATTCGTACCACAGGTTACAGCAACAGCGGGACCTTGGATCCGAAAGGTGCTATAGAGTGTGGGACGGAAACATTATTGGTATGTGACAGGATTTGATATCAGCTGATAAGATCTGATAATGGGCATTAGAAGGGAAGGACTACCAAATTCATAGTGCAGCTCACAGGAACGGTGGGTCCTTGGATTCGAGAGGTGATATAGGGTGTGGGACGGGAACATTATTGGCGGGTGACAGAAAGTGATAACAGTTGATAAGATAAGATAAGTGGCTTTGGAAGAAGAGGGTCATCAAATTCGCAACACAGGTTGCACCAACAGTGGGACCTTGGTTCGTGGAACGGGAACATTATTGGTGAGTGGTAGGAACTGCTATCAGCTGATGAGATTTGATAAGAGGCGTCTGAAGGGCAGAGCCACCGAGTACATAGCGCGGGTCACATTAACAATGGGACTTGGGTTCAAAGAAAAGATATAAGGGGTGGGACGGGAACATTATTGGCGGGCGACAAGAAGGGGACAGGTGCTATGAGGTTAAAGTTAAAAGCTGACATGGAAAAATCAGCTACACCACTCATAACGACATTGCATTGATATAACCTTTGTATCACGATCTCAGTCATTTCAACATAATTTATTCCTCACTGCTTACCAACAAAGACATCATACCACTGCTAAGCTAGCCGATTCCAAATGCATGGCGGTTGTCCGAGATGTTGTGAGCATTAGCAATAGACTTAATCACTCTTAAGTGTCTCTTATCAACAACCTTAGTTGAGATCATTCGAAGCGCTCCACCGCTGAATGCAGGAATGCATTCCACAGCGAGACGCTTCGGGAGTAGAGAATGTATGAAGCAGTAGGATCCTTCCGCGGTTAACCAGACAGGTGCTATACTCGTGTATGAACGTACCAGTTAGATCGCTGGCTGAAGCCCGCCTGCTCCTCCTTCTGTGATGCGCGGGAACTGCTGCTGCTTCTGTGTCTTGACAAGGCCGGCTCTCCTTGATTGCGTTGCTTTAAGTTCTCGGCTGATGCAACACAATCCTTCGAACCGTATGGTTGGTCAACGATTTGTGATCTAGCACGCGGAATATGCGCGTCAGCCTGGCGAAGCCGGGCTATGTCACTGAAGGAGGAGCACTCTGCGAGAGTCGGGCGATCCAACTGCTTAAAATATAGGAGAACACATTCCTTACAACTTAATCAAAGAATATCAAGAAATGTACGTGTTCTGTCCTCTTGACAAAGCGAATAACTATGGCATCATCTGCAAGAAGTTCTACCTTTTGAACATAATGCATGAAATGGGCATTTCTTATGTTGCTGCAAACCACTCATTTGTCTTTGGAAACAGTAACAACACATATGAATTGATGGCTAATACAAACAAATGTTCTTCAATTTTAAAGCACAAATAATAGTACGTTTGAGCAGACTATAGGTGTCCCACAAGGCGGCAATTTCAGTCCACTATTGGCAGATCTTACGCTTTCTGTAATGGAGCATTACTATGCTGAATCCAAAAAGTTTATTAGTAGCAGTAAGCTACTCATTCCGTATAGATATATGGACGAGTTGCTTGTTGTACATAACCAAACTGATGGTGATGTGGATGAACAACTTTCTCAAGTTTATCAAAATACCCTTCGATTGAAAAAGACTCATAAGTGTGAAGTTTACAGCAATTATTTAGATTCAACAATCAATAATGATAACGGTAAATTTAGTACTAAGTTGTATAATAAAACGGATGATTTTAGCTTCAATGTAACCAGATTTCCATATAGGAACACAAACATTTCCCTTATTAACAAAGCGTCTGTTGTATATAGGGGGGGGGGCAAAAAAAAGTCACTTTGCTTCATTGACATTCGAGGCGCTATAAGTTAAATTTTATGAATTCTGATCGGACATTTCTACCACCATATCAAAGAGCGTATTAAATACTATCATGACACTCCGCCACAACCTTCTGGAGGAGCGCCATCGAGAGATTCTGGCACGCGACCGTGATGTGGTGCCTGAGATCAGCGAGATAGTCGATTTCTCCGCCACCGTAGACCACCCTGTTGAAATTCGCCCGAACCGGGTAATTGAGGGGATTTAGGTCAGGTAACCTACTTGGATATTCCATCTTCAGGTACTCAGCCCCCTTCCATTCCAAGTAGGCAGGCGTTTCTCCAACTTCGACTCCACGTGGGCACCAAATGCTGTAGCAGTACAAGGTTTCCAAGAAGGTACGGGCGACTACATGTGGGGAAGATATTCTTCTTGTGTTGCTCGACGTAACCGACAACGCTCAGCTTGAGCCCAAGGTCCACGAAGAGAATATTGGTCTTTCCATTACAGGTGCGTCCGGTCCATACCATCAACCCGCGCCTTAGCGACTGCCGTGAAGATGATGCCCTAGACAGTAGCGACGTTGTCGGAGCTGCTCGATGTTGGAGGTCATCTAGATTGAGAGTACTGGTCCCAGGTAGCTACCCATGGGTGACTCCACACTAAGAGTTTCGCAGCTGTTTGGAGGTGACATGAATTCCAAAGGTCTTCTCCGGTCAGGCTGCGACTGGAGATGAGCTCATATTTAGGTGTACATGAAGGTGATGGGCGAGAGCCAGCTCCTGCTTATCGAGGAACATCTTGGGTATTTTCCGCCCTGGTACTCGTATCCACGGTTTGTCTGCTAGGCAATAAGCTGAGCAGCTGAAGGGAATCACTATTCTAGGAAATGGTGCAGGCGAGCAAAAGCAGGTCGTCCTGTCTCACTAATTCAGCCATAGTTGACTTGCTTGACATCTATGTAAATAAAATATTCTAGTGTTCGATCTAACTCTGGAAACGAATTCCAGTTGATCTCGAGGCCCAGAGTATTTTGGTGCGGGCGCCTGTGACGCAGGCTCCAAACGGTTTCGTGACACACGGCTCCCAAATTCGTTTCCACGGTGCCGAGTAAACAACCAGTTCAAATTGCAAACTGGGCGATCTGACTTGAATTAAAAACTGGGGCAGTAAAGGGTGAACGCTGCCAAAAATTTCTCATCTGAGGCAGCGAAAGTGCACTTTTCAAACCTGTGCTCGTTGTATAAAAAATACTGCAGGTTTTGACATAGAAGCATAACAAAATGTAATCAAATCAAGGTCAATGTAAATTTATTAGTCAGTCCCTGAAAATGAGCGCTGAATCTTCATCCCTCATCACAGCTGATGATTAGCTTACCGTTGCTGGGGTGTTACGTTTTATCACGAACTTCCGAGTCCACAGCTATGCCAAAACGAAAAGAGCTCACCAAGCACAGCCACCCGTTGAGCTGAAGTACGCCACCATGCATAATATATCTCAAGCAATTTGCGTGTACGCTCAAGGGTCTTTGAAGGCAGCGTCCGCGATCAACAAAGTGAAAAAAAACCCTGCACTGTAAAAGATCGCGGAGTCCACACCACAGCAGATACTCTTGCGGCTCGAAATCGATTGATTGACGAAGGCGGAGTCAACAATGCTAAGCTGACCCCGCCTCTCCTTTAATCCCGCCTCTCCTGTTAATCCCGCTTCGACTGGTTAACAGTTATCAATCCTTGCTGACTTTGATAATCGCTCAATTTTAGCGTTCGTTTACCTTTTACTGATAGAAAGGTTAACTTATAGAGAGATCGATTATCAATGCCAGCCGGATTAATTAGATTAGATAAGATGACCTAGGTAGTGGCCTCATGAGAATCAGCTGCAACGAGGCAGACGTGTATTGGAGCACCCAAAACTCGTCTAAGTGCCTTAAATCGAATAGAGCCTTATTCCATGTTATTCCAGCCCTTTTCCCTACTTTTTTTTGATAAATGCTTCACTTGCCACCTGTTCTAACAAATCTGACCCCTAAAACCTACCAAAGTCGATTGGCGGGCACTGTCTAAGAGCGAGTGATGGTCTCCAATAACTGGAGCTGCGTTGAGGTCCAGGGATGGTGCATTGGAACCGTTTACTCTCCTGGCGCCGTGAGGAGGGGAGATGTGGTTTAGTCTTTTGCATTTTCCAGCTTTGGTTTTCCTTCGGTGCAAGCATGTCCCTGCATGAGTGCAACTCGGTCAATGGCCATTTATGAGCACAATCCAAGTAGTAAGTCCGAATGAGGCGGTGCTATTGAATTATTGCAACTTTAGAACAGCATTCCGATAATAGGTGCTGGACTTGTTCTACAGAGGGTAAAGGCAACGTCCGCGATCAACCAAGGTGAAAAAGCCCTGTACTGTAAAAGATCGTGGAGTCCGCAGCCACAGAGAATACCTCGTTCCTGCGACCCGAAATCGATCGATAGACGAAGGTGGAGTCAACAATGAATGTCACAACGATGACAATGAGTGTCAGTGACCCCGCCTGTCCTGTCAATCCCGCCTCGATTGGTATGCCATTATTAATACTTGCTGGCATTGATAACCGCAAAATTTCTACCGCCCGTTTCGTACGCTGATAGAGAGATTTACATATAGACAGATCGATTATCACTTCCAGCAGGGATTACTTAAATTAGATAAGATACCTAGGTAGTGGCCTCATGATAATTAGCCGCAACGAGGAGGCGACGTGATTTGGAGAACTCACCCAAACTGCGAAGCTCGTCCAGATGCCTTAGAGACACATGGTACGCTCAAACACATTGAGGGTATATGAGACTACCAGCCCCCAGCTGTCGATTGGTTCCCCCCCCCCGCCCAAACATACGATACAGGACCGTGAAACACGCTAATTCCTCCAAGCTCCGCCTTATACCTTTTTGCGGAGCAGATTTCCGTCCTTCCTAACAGCCGTCGTAAGCGCGCGTGCCGCGTGCGGCACCTTGGCACTTTGCTAAGTCCTTTAATTGCGCTTTAAAATACAAGTAAAACGCAATTTCCTGATAACATTGGAGGTGCTGCAAAATAAGAATAGAAGAAGATGACGAGGGTCAGAACTTGGAAGCAACTGTGCCACTTCTGCAGCGTCCCCGTCCACGAACATGAAAACAAAAACGGCATACTGGTTAGTTCAATACAAGCAAACGCAAGTTCCTGATGAAATGTAAATAAAACAAAAATGAAAAAATTAAGGGGCAAATAAGATGAATTGGCCTGTAAATTTCTACGACCCGGCGCGAATCTGGCGCCAAAGCGATAGAAATACTTGGAACAAACGAGTGGGACGCTTGCGATGTTTTTATTCTCATGTTTTGTGGGAATGCGCGGCCTCTGATGGATACTGCAGATGCAGCCGAGTTGCTGTTGAGTTCTGGCCCTCGTTATCATCTTCTGTTCTTATTTTGTAGCACCTCCAATGTTATCCGCATCAGAAAATTGCGTTTTACTTGTATTTGAGAGCGCAATCAAAGGACTTGGCAAAGTGCCAAGGAGCCGCACGCGACACGTGCGCTTCGGATGTTATGAAGGACGGGAATCTGCGCCGCAAAAAGGTATAAGGCGGAGCATGGAGGACTTAGCGTGTTTCACGGTCCTGTATCTCCATTCCTGGGCATGTTTGGGCGGGGGAACCACGACACATCGACAGCTGGGGGCTGATAGTCTCATACACCCTCAATGTGTTTGAGCGTACCATGTGTCTTTGAATTGAGTAGGATCTTATTCCATGTTCTTGTAGCCCTTTCTTCCCACTTTTTTTTGAGCAGGGCTTCACGCCACCTGTTCTAATAAATCTGACCGCTAAAACCTGCCAAAGTCCATCGCGGGCGCTGTCTTTAATAAATGGTGGCTAAGTATCACACTAATGCCCGGCTTCGGTGCTCTTTACCGCCGATTTTGAGCCACATCTTCCTTCCACCCGAGGAATGTGTACTCTTGTATGAAGAGATTTCAGCGCTCTACTGGCACCAAATTACGTCAGCGCCGAAAATGAGGGTCAAAATGGACCAGAGCCTCATCCAATCATCCAATCATCCATTACCCTTTCGACAAACATTCGGTTCATGTAATTTTTTTACCTTTTAAGGTTTGTATGTTCGGGTGACCAAGAGCCTTTCTATTGAAGTCGTGCTTTGTCTCGCTGTCGAATTTTCGCAAACTGTTAATATTCAAACGTAAAACTAACAACAACGTTGAAACCCACGCGAAAAAAGGAAAGGTGAACATCCCTACAGTGCACCTGAAGGAAGTTGGAAAACATGAAGGAGTGATATCTGTTCCTTCCGAAGAGATCTTTGCTGAGCGAGCAGTCGGTGCGCATCGACAAGTGATCGGGTTACCCTTCCATGTATCCTGTACAGTTGTAGGCCATGAATGAAAGGAACAGGGGCGCACAAAATTGTCGATGTCACTGCTGCTGCCTGTGGTCTCATCCATTAATCATTGCTTTTAAGAGGATGTGAGACCACGGTCACCACTAGCGGCCGGTCTACCAGAATCAGAAAAGTTAAAAAAAAACTGGAAACCTGTTTATAGAGGCCGAACCGACTTTTCCTCTATTTTTTAGAAATGTGTTAGGAAGACCCATTCACACGCAGGAGGAGGAGCGACCATCTATTTTCTGGAAATCTGGGGGAAAGACACATTTCAGACGCAGAAGTAGAATGGGCCGGTGAAGTTGGCCGATCAAACTGGGCCTCTATTTTTTGGAAATGTATGGAAGAGGACCCACTTCCCACAGAGAAGGAGGTCCCATCCCATTGGCCCTCTATTTATTGGAAACGTCTATTGTTGGAATGTGTGGGGAAGACCCACTGGCGCACGCAGAAGGAGGATTGGTCAGCGAAGCCGGACGATCCGTTCGTCCATTCTAGTGAATGGCGTGGGGATTCTGAATCGGACAGTGAGGGTAGTGTTGATAGTTCAAATTCCCGCAGAGCGCGTTTTGCATTTTTCAGCCTTAGCTATCCTTCCATTTATAAATGTGCGTGCATGAATATATGTGCCATTTATGGTTACATTTTGAATGGGGATAATCCTTGAACCGCTGCTATTCAATTATTTCAAGTTTTACCATACCATCAAGCAAGACCACAGTTGAAAATTGATCTTTATAGGTTGGACAATGCAGGAATCACGAATAGCTCACTCATAGCTATGGTGCCATTCATCGCTAATGTGCAGCCGCATGTTTTTCCAAGGAATGCGTTAGGTACACATACATAAGGGACATGTAGCGCTACCCAGCCGAATTACGTCGGCGCCAAATATAAGTGTGAAATAGTGATCAGTGACCATCGATCATCACCGTAGACAATCTTTCGGCCATAAAAATTTTTATTTCTGACTTTCTTGGGCTTGTGTAATGGGTTGTGCCCGAGATTCCTCCTACTGAAGTCCACAGTGCTTCATTATACGGACTCCCCCCATTTTATTGACACTGAAACATAAAACCAACGATATCGATGAAACTCATGCGAGGAAGGGAAGGGAAGTATTCGTCCATGCCGACATAAAAAAAAAGTTGAGGAATTCGAACTTCAAATTCTGTTCCGGTAGGGGAGATTGACATCTCCATTGAGCGAGCAGGCGGTCGGGATCGGCAAAGGTATAGGATGGTTTTTCGCTGATGTCGCCGCCAGTCTTATTGATGCAAAGCATGGAAGGACCTCGAGTTCATCAAACTCTCCACGCAGCTACCCTGCCCGGCGGCCTGCTACGTCATCGTCACATCATAGTCTTCACGAAGATGTGAGACGCCGGCCACAACTGCCGACCAAATGGCCTACCACAACCCGGAAAAAACGAGAAATTTTTCACTGAAAATTCGTCTATAGAGGTAATCAATGGCCCTTATTACGATTTCGACACTTATTGTCGATTATTGCCGATACAATTTGGAGCCAGTGTAGCGCCGAACGTCTCTAAAATAAGGGCACATAGACGTAATGCGCTCTTTTTTTGGCGTCTCTGGGACCGCTCAGCGAAAATGAACTTCACTTCTGTGGTCTATGTATAAGCCCCTAAAAAATGCAAAAAACCATATTGGAAAAGCGGAGCACGCCTCTAATTTCCTTCTTCGTGAGACCATCGTGATATCTTAAAAGCTCTTATCACTTCCCGCCACCTAGCAATAGCGTTGATGCCCCACCCCTACATCAATTTGAACTTTCTACGACTGATTTGAAAGAAATTATGAATTTCCGGTCAAACAAACATACAGACACACACACCAACAGACAACCGGATTATATATAGAAGGAAATATGGCACCCAAAGTCCGGTAGATAAGTCTGTTTAGGAATGTGTGTGGGATTCACCACGTGAATCAGCAAATGTGCGGGAGTAGTCAACGAGAGACTGTTCGCCTTCGCTCAGCCCTAGGAGAAAAATGATAGGATGAAGGTGAAAAAGTGACATAGTCAGAATGTTATGGTTTTTGTATAGTTGGATAGTATTTTCTTGCAGAATTGAGCAGTGTGAGTTTGAACGGGCTGCCACGGAATCTGCAACTTCCTATTCTCATAATATTCAGCGAGAAATAAGATTTGTATTGATGCTACAGCAAGCGTTTCTTCTGCCTTCTTGCTTGCTTTATCTGCTAGGATGATGTCAACTCGAAAATAGATGGGATTTGATTGTTCTCCCAGATGAGGTCGATCAAGACTGTTTAGGGCCAACTGCAAAAGAACCTGTAGTATGATGAGTCTTTATGTATCACAACTCTGTGCTTCGGTGAGTTGGCCGCCACTCTACTATATTCTAAGAATGGCATGCTTGAAAATGGACTTTGGACTGCTTTGGACTGCTATTATGGGCGACCAATACAGCCTTTGCCTTGCTCGACAATTTGACTATGTGAGCTACTAAGTACGCCCTCACCATTGCTTCCCCACTGCTTCAGCCTAATACCTAATATTTCTATGATGTGCTTGTTCATATCACCATGCAGACGGAAAAAGGCATCAGCTTCAAACAAATGGAAAGAAACGCCCAAAATATCTTACCAATGCTTTGAAAAGCACTACCGAAACGGAAAAATAAAACAATCTCGAACCTTCGACCGTTTTCATGAAATGAACTCAGGGGTATTCTTGATGTTTTCCCTTGGATGAGCCTAACAAGAAGATATCAGTACCCAGTTGCGCGAAGCTTCCTCATACACCCACTCTCCCAGAGACTCACCTCGCACCCCTCCCCAAGGGGAACTGGGTATGAGGTGAGTGTGCCTATTTGGTCTAGCTAAAGGTACACTCTCGACTTATTGGTGAACAGAAAACGAGATTCTCTTTTAATACATAGAGGAGAACACTGCCGGAATCCCCTAACTCCACGGACCAATGCCGCGCTCCGCTGACGCCGTGACGCAACCGCGACGCACGGCGGCGTTATGATTTATGAATAACATCCTACTTGGCACTCTGCTGAGGCTGAAATCTGAGAAAAAGGGAGATTTCCCGCAGTTCAGGCTCAGTCTTAGCAAAGCGCAAATGACCATAGTGTCCTACGTCAGAGCTGACGCGAAGAGTAATATCATATTCGTAAACAGGATGTCAAATAACCCCCGTATACAAGTTTTCATCGATTCGGTGATTTAGGGTATTTCGGCCCAGGCGCCTGTAGCGCGGCGCCAAAATACCCTGAATCACCGAAATCGATGAAAAGTTTTGGGCGGAGCGGGTGTAATATTCTTGCTCAGGAGGTCGAAGTACCAGTTTAACAGTATTTCCATCTAAATCTGCCCTCTAAAAAAGTCGGTAAAAAATCGGCCTCATTTTGGCAGACTGGGGTAGGAATAGTTTGATAGTGTAAACAGTACAACAATACATCCTAGAAAGCTACAAAAAAACAAAAAAAGCTAAAATATTGAACAAAAGACAAAAAACTCACAAGAAGAACTAGGGAGAATTATGGGTTAGCTTTTGAATAACAATTGTTCGCGGTCGCGCTGTACTAGCGCGCCCGCCAGCGCGCTAATAGAAGCGTATTGGAGCGCGCTATTCTGCGACCTGGAGCCAATTTCAAGCGAAACACTCGAAAAGTACCCCCTCTTTTGAACACCCATACCTTCGTTGAAAGTGAAGCTCTCGGAGAAGGGAAAGTGGGAATGAGTGGAGCTAGGTAGGCTCTTGTTACCTAAGTTTGAGCGATTTCGAAGACATTTCTTTTCTAGAAATTTTCCCCGTTGTGATCCTTGCGTGATCATAGGGGGCCAAGCACTAGTCGCCACGCTTCGGACATCCATGGCAAGCTTCATACACAGCCTTTCGTAAGAAAAAGGACTGTGCCGGAAGCAGGAAGCTTTCCACTTTCCAGCAAAACTTTTATTTTGTCCCTAAGCCTGCTATTCGAAAATATCCCCCGTTGTGATCACAGAAAGATCACTGCCCCACGACACGAAAAATCAACCCCTCCGACGCCACGAAACCTCGGGTTGGTTCAAAGACTTGTATATGCATGTTATAACGCATGTTTTCGCCAAGAATATCAGGAAATAGTTCATTGGGCACCAATTGGCATCACTTCTGCAATGCGCCATGCATAGGGCTTTCACGCAGAGTGATTGGGAAGGTGCAACTTCTAGAAAGGGCTCTCTCCGTGCAAATAGGTAAGCTTCTGCAATAGAAAGGTGCGGAAGTGTACTTTCATCTGTTCAGTAGTTCACGGTGGATACTTATTGGCGCGGACGTGGGGTAGCGGCGCGCTTACCACTCGCGCCGGGTTCAAAATCCGAGTCTACTCTCGCCCAGGCCAACCAAGCCTTCTACGGAAGATGGTGCCAGATTCGTCAGGGAAGATAAAACCCTGACTTGTACATCGGCAGGCCACCGCAAGTCATTGTACAGGAGGGGGGGGGGCAAAAAGAGTCACTTCTCTCATTGACTTTCGAGGCGCTATAAGTTACAATTTATTGAATTCTGATCGAACATTTTTACAACCATATTAAAGAGCATATTTAATACTATTGTAACACTCTGCCACAGCCTTCTGGACGAGCGCCATCGAGAGATTCTGGCACGCGACCGTGATGTGGTGCCTGAGATCAGCGAGATAGTCGATTTCTCTACCATCGTAGACCACCCTATTGAACTCCGCATTAATCGGCTGATTGAGAGAATGTAGGTCAGGTAACTTACTCAGATATTCCACCTTCTTCAGAGTTTCTCCAAGGCCCTTCGATTCCATGTGGTGGCCCCCAATGCCGTAGCAGTACAGAGTTTCCAAGAAGGTACGGGCGACGACATGTGAGGAATATATTTTTCCCGAGTTGCTTGATGTAACCGCTAGCGCTCACCTTCAGCCCGGGGTCCACGAAGAAAATATTGGTCTTTCCATTCCAGGTGCGTCCGGTCCATACCATCAACTCGCGCCTTGACGGCTGTAGTGAAGATGATGTCCTAGAGCGTGTCGACGCTGTCGGAGCTGCTCGATGTTGGAGGTCATCATCTAGATTGAGAGTACTGGTCTCCAGTACCCAGGTCTACCCATGGGTGACTCCACACCAGAAGTTTCGCAGCTGTTTCGAGGTGACATGAATTCCAAAGGTCTTCTCCAGCCAGGCTGCGACTGGAGATGACCTCATATTTTGATGTACATGAAGGTGATGGGCGAGAGCCAGCTCCTGCTTATCGAGGAACATTTTGGGTATCTTCCACTTTGGTACTCGTATCCACGTCCTCTGTCTGTGCAGCGAAAACTTTGCTGGTAACTCGGTCGAAGTGACTTTTTTGCCCCCCTTCCCCCTTGTACAGGCCTTCAATAAGCACTGCAATTCTGAATGGAAGTTGAATGCGTGCCGCATCCCATAAAGGGGTTGATCAACGGCGAAGACTATCCTTTACCTTTTTTTATTGATTCATGGCGTCGTTATGGGAGACCATCGTATTGCCTGTCATCGCCCGTTCCCCACTTCTGCGCTGGCAGGTTGCTCCTGTTCTGTGTGGGTCTCTTCAGAGGTTCTTCACAAGATAAGTCTTTCATCATTGAAGCTGAACGATATCTGGGTATTTGCACCCCCCCCCCCACCCTCCCTCGTGGTCAAGTACGACCTCGCTGTTGTGATGATCACAACGATGGCGGCGTGCCCTGTTTCTGAGAGAACGCTTGACAAAATGGTCGTGATCAGTCTCTCATTTTTCTGCTAATTAGGGGCGGTACCGTACTGCGCATGCTCGCGACGTTGAAACACCACCTCTGAGAATATCGAAAATAGGGAAAGCCTCCAAAGGTGATGTAAAAACGTTCGCACTGGACGGACAACACAAATGGTATCGCTCTCAAACTGAGAGGTTTGCTGGTGCGCTAGGTGATCTTTGCACTATTTGTGAGCTTTTTAACTCTTATCAAATTATCTCATGAGCATCACCACTGCAAACTTTAATAGCTGATAGCCCTCTTTTGATATGCAATTAGCATATCGAAAGAAGGAAAGAATGCTGCAAGAATGGAAACTTTTGGTTTCCAGTCTTGCAGCCAGCATTCAAGAATCTGCTGCAGCTCCAAGGTGTTCACGGTTCTGTGATAAGTTCACGAGCCTTCCTCGTAATCCCTCTATACTCTAAAAAGTAACTTTGTGTGTCGGTTTGTCGGTCTGTACGTAAGTATGTATGTTTGTCCGTCCGCAAAATGCTTCACGGAAATAACAGAGGAAACGACCTTAGAACGGGTTTAGCCAATCTGGAAACCTTTCAGTGCAGGTGCATCAATCCAATTTTCGATTGCGATAAGGGCCTCCACTATATGAGACAACCATTTGATTCACTCCGAGCCATTGTACGAGCTGCTCGCGTGGCAGCTGAACATGGGTGCTGTAGGGCAGGGTAGGATGGGCAGGGGGGGGAAGCATAGATAGGGCGAGGGAAGTGAAGTATTGGCGAAAGGACTCAAAATGCGCTCTGAAAGGAGCACATCATAAGGGTGGAAACAAGAGCATTAGTGAAAGCGACAAGTAGAAGAAGAGAGGGATCAACCGCTAGCAGGGTAGCAGCGGTCTATAACGTGTTATCAGTCTGACTTAGTACTGCGAATGTGATAATACTGTGCACTATATAAAACAACCATTCGGTGTATTCCGAATCATTGCACAAGCTGCTCGCGGGGCAGCTGGAATGAGCGCGTGGATGGTTCAGGATGAGAAGGGATTGAGGCACTGGAAGGGGGGGGGGAGGTTGGTGGATGTACGGCTGTGGAGCGTAGAGTGCGCTTTAACATGAGCACAGCGCTTTTTTAGTGAAAGGATAGGTTGATAAAAGGAAGAACCACCCGCTAGCAGAGTCGCGAACCAATTAATATGGTGGTATAACTTCGAGGTAATGTTTTGAATGCAATACCACCATTTCTTTCGAACGTTGAAGTGCTGAGGAAAATGAATAATGCGGGACAAGAAAAATGTATAACTAAAGTACGTAGCAAAAATATTAGCATCTGCAATCTTTCTGCGACATGATTGAATCGAATTTAACAGGTGAGTGCTCAGCGGTAGGCATTTCGATGCAGGTAATGGAAACGGAATTCGTTCATCCACTGAACAACACATATTGCGCTGTATTGTCCGACTTCACTTTTTATCTATATCCAAAGATCTATGTACGGTATGGGAGTTATGGCGCAAACCACCACCTCTTCTGCGAACAAGCGTGGACTCAAGATTTCGCTGGGTTGCTCTATCTGTTACGATTCGTTCAATACAGCGCAATATGAGCAGCTCAGTGAATGGCAAATTCCCTTCCCGTGAAAGTGCTTCAGGCCAGCCTGGCGAAGAAGCCTAAAGAAAAGGAGGAGAGCTCGGCGTAAGCCGAGCGATCCGACTGGTTATTGTCATAAAAAAGAAATAAGGTACCAAAGTAGTAGCTAAAGCTACACTGTTCGCGCTTGCCGATCAAGCCGCCGAAGGCATACCGTGTACCATTTTATTTCAAGACGTACAGAAGCCTAATCTGAACGAGTTGCTCTACTGTGGAATCCGATGGAGTCTGTGTGAAGAGCGCTGCCAAGGCGCTGAAGATTTTCATGGGATCTAGGACATATATGTATTCAGTAAGAACTAGAAAATTGGCTTTAGAGTCGTCTCTGGTAAGCATATGAGCTTGTTATTTGAATCTGGCCACTTACGCAGTTTGTCTCATAATCTGTCCCGCAACGATATACCACTCCTGATGAGGATAACTTCTTTAAATCTTTAAAAAATAAATCGGCATCGTAAAATCGTAGTCCTTGTCTGATTGCCACAAATATTTCTACGTATGTGGCAGACGCACGCTGAAATTAGCTGTCTTAATTTTATAGTAACACGACAAGGCAGCAGAAAAAAATCGCTAATATACAATAGTTCTATGTCTCACACAAATCAACAACTATACTCTGTGTCCTCACTTCTTTTGGGTTGCAAGATACTGCATGCTTTCCACTGTGGGCTCTGAGTAATTATGTATCCCCGGAAAAATGTGTTTTTATTCATTTTATTTTATTTTTTTATTTTTTTTGGTTGTAAAATATTTTCACTAATGGGTGCTAACCTTCTCGATGGTTACGGGATGGCATAAGTATAATTTTGTATGGTAACGGAATGGGCTCAGTGAATGATACATTCGTCATGTGCCGAAGCGGTTCATGATCAGCCAGAAAGTTCACCGGGTGAATACCACCAAACCATTCATCGGTCACTGATGCTATTCTAAACCGATCGTGGCAAAGGAAAAGTTGCGCAGTGACGAATAATTCTGATTAGTAAGTGATACCATAAGGGAACCACAAAAATGAAATGAAATCTAAAAAGCAGTGTTATCGGAAGATCGAAACCTTTGTGACACTGACTGGAATCCACACGTGGCTAAGTCACAGTCAAGGGGGGTTAGCCCCTCAATCAGATCAACAATTTTTTCCATGCCGCTAGTTTTATAATGGACCAAGAATTCAGTAAACCATCAAATTTCTGCAGTGCTCGAGCTCGCACTCACAATCAGACGCTTCATGAACACACGTTTGGCCGGGGACATACTGCGCGCTCGACGTGATAAAGCGATGCAAAGCCATTTAATTAGTGAATCACGATTAAAAACTATTATTGTTTACTTGGAATCGGGAAAAAGTCAAGAAAAAAGAATGAGCGGAAGAGTGTGGGCTATCAAAAACTGTAACAAGGTGGGCGGGGCGACCGACTCCTCTCTAGCGAACGGCGCTATCCTCTTGCCTTTTCGAGGTGCAAATCTAGTACACACTGCATCCGCATAGGGAGGGCCATGATATCCATAGAGGGCGCGGGTACATAAAATTAACCTGGGCGCTGCATTTGAAGGCTAAACCAAGCACTTATAGCAATCAGATGGACGGGGCGGCATCCTCTTCACAAGCGGGTGGCGCCATCCTTTCGTTTTTTTGAGCTGCGGAATTGCTACATTCTCCACACTTGTCGAAAGCTACGGTATCTAAGGAGTGCGTAGGAAATCGAATGAACGCAAGCACTGCTTTTAATTTCTTGACCGCGTTCCCTTAGGAAAACAGATGACTTGGCCCAGGCAGACGAACTGGTGCTAGTGCTATCTCCAGCTCGTTTGCTTTAAGTTTATGAGTGGTTGAGTTGATGATGTTGATGGAACTGGTTGATATCCATTTGATCTTGTTTGCATTCAGTTCTGGTCCGTTCCCTTTGGTTGCTCTAGTGAGTTTATTGAGCATTATTTGTAATCCATCAATAGTGGAGAGCACAAAGATCATCAGCACATGCCAGGTAATTGAGACAATAATAACCAACGGGCTAATGACCTTGACTGGGGTATCCTTGATCCTCCCATTCAACGTCATTAACATGCTTGCGGCGGTGGCGTTTCGCCAAAAAATCCCGTTTGCCGAGCGGTGCGTTCGCGGCGGGCGAAACTTACAATTAGGCACTTACACTTACAATTCCATTTGTGGTTCATCGCGCTCGCGACGGATACAACTTCACCAAAATTTACGTAAGTCTTAATTTTTGCCAGTCTTTCTACTTTTCTTCCCTTCTACGTAATTTATCTTTATTTTCGGTAAATGAATAGGGTTCCTTGACCTCTTCTAAGTTGGCTGGAGCCGAACAAAGAATATTTTAATATCTTTCTGATACTAATGTTAATGTTAATGAGTATTGTCTGATGATAATGTTAATACTTCTTCATATCACTTCTATAATGTTTATTTTATTATTTGTACATAACTGTCGGTAAAAAGAAGAGATATCATAAAATAAACAAGGGAGCAGAGGGTAGCTTTTGCATCAGCGCCTCTAGGCTGGACTTATTTAACTCGTAGTTAGGCAATGTGTAGGTCGCCCACCAGCACAGAATGACGACCCTTTACTCAAGCTTCTTGAGCCGCAGCCGAAGGTAACCACCAGTAAGTTGGCAACCTCTCTAGGCTCCACCTGCTTGACAACTTCCGTGCTTCTCCGCAATCTCGTTATCGGAAGAATTCTATGTGAAGGATGCCTCATGAGTTGGACCCGTCTGACAAGTCATACCGAATGAAAGCATGTGGGAATCAGGCCACGTCAAAAAATCATGAATTTTGATCAGAGAATGCGACCGTACCCAGGTTATTCAGCAAAGTTAGCGGCCTCTAATTATCACCTCTTTTGGTCCCTATTGCATCCTTTGAAGAGCAAAAAGCCCGAAAATCGACCTCAACTCGAGAATGAGGTCCACCTCTTCTTTTTATCACACTTGCCGTAGTTCTATGAGAATGGAAATGAGAAGCTGTGCAAAAGGAGGGGACTAGTCCTAGTCATCAACTATGGTTACCTTGTGGATTGGAGATGTCTTTGGGTGACAGAAAATTTAGTGCGAAAAATTTGGTCCAAAGTGTCGCAGGACTTTTCGAACAACATAGTAAAGTAACTACAGTATACTCGAAATCCCTGAGATCGGGTGCTCGTGGCCGCATGTTTCAACTCAACTTGAAGGTGTCTAGGCTTCTATGAGATATTTTCACATTTACACATTGTTTTCGTGTTTCTATCTAGCAGAGAACAAGATGACAGTTGTCCCAGACTGAAATATTCCACGAGTAACCAGTTCCGTGTCATGTACAAACGCCACGCCTACTCTGGCCCAGGGTTAAGGAGTGTAACTACAGTCATTGCGGACCGGTGGGGCGTGTCAGCCAGTATGAGCGTGCACACTGTTGAAGCCGTTCTCAGCCTTTTTGTTGAAACGCGTATGCGACAAAAAGTGGTAGAAAACGAGTAATAAGCATATAATACAGTAATGTCACTCGCCAGCTTCAACAACTGGTGCAGAATGACTTTAGCACCGCGCCAAACGCAGCCGCACTGACACGCCCCACCGGTCCGCAATGATGAGGACTGTATGTTAGGGTGGTTGCTACGCATGAGAACGCGGCTATGTGAGCGAATTTCGGAAATCGAAGACACTAGTTTTTCATTGTTTGTACTACTGTTCTACTGTATTATCCGCTGACAAACAATTACTTTGCTTGTATTATGAATAATTGAGCCTTTAGTATCATTTTTGCTACCCAAAATAATGTTGCTGTCCCATACCCTAAATCATAACTTGGAACCAACGTCTCACGCTACGAATTTAGTGACTCTCCCCTTCTCATTCCTATTATCAGATCTTACCACTTCCTTTCTTGTAATATTTTAGTTTTATTTTAACTTTTTATTTCAGTCACAAATTCTATATCGCTTTCTGAAACCCACTGTCGTTTGGACATGCGATATCTGACACAGTTGCACAGACATACTTGCCTTCTTCGCTTCGGAGGAAGGGGCGTGTCAGGTGGGATGGACTTGACACTTCGTCAAACTCGTTTATCAAGTTGCTGAAGGGGGTAGGCAACAACAAGTGGAGCGAAACGACTGATATGAATGATATGATACAGAAATGTCGCTGGCTCGCTTTAGGGACAGGTATGAAAGAGGTCTGAGGTGAAGGAAGCCACACCCATTCCCCAGACACACCTTTCATTCCACAAGGAACAAGACTATGGCGGATTCAGCAGTAGGAAGTTTACTGAAATCAAAACATTTTGAACCGATTCGAAATGCATGGAGAAATGTTCAGAGATGTCTCGGAACTATCCAAGATGAGAAGTCCGTCAAGAGAAATTCGTCATCGTGAAGTCGAAGAAAGGCCGCTCCTGTTCTCAGGCCAGTACGATCCAAAGAGGAATCAAGAAGAGGGTCGAAAAAACGGCGCGAGCAGGGAAAGGATGCAGAAATGAAAACAGAGAACGAGCACATTCAGAATCAGGAGTCAGCCGATGTACAAGTTACTGTTCTTATCCTCCTAAATCTGGTACCAATTTTCCGTCCGCGAATGGTAGAAGGCTTGGTTGATCTGGGAGGGAGACGACCCAGGATTTGGACCCAGGACCGCGCGAGAGTGGGGGCGCCACTTGTCACTAGACCACCCAGTGCCGATTTTTATTTAATAGGACCCGAAGTCATTGCAATTACCGTCTTCAGGTTATATAGCCCTTGACATGTTGCCAAAGCGAAGAGAGTGAAGAAACTTCAACTCAACCGGAAGGTGTCTATGCTTCAGGTGAGATATTTTCATGTTGACACGATTGTTGTCGTATTTCTGTCCAACACAGAACAATATGACAGTTGTCCCAGACTGGAATATTCTAAGAGTAACCAATTCCGTGCCATGTTCAAATGCCACGCCTACTCTGGCTCAGGGATAAAGAGTGTACATTAATACATATATACATACAATACATACAAGCCGACGCTCAAAGATACCAGTCTATAGAACAGATAGAGCAAGGGATAAGGGAATCAGTTAACATTGAGCACTGAGCTGCTTGCCTGTACTACTTAAAGACAGCGCCCGCGATGGACTTTGGCAGGTTTCAGGGGTCACATAGAACAGGTGGCCAATGAACCATTAATTAAAAAAAGCAGGAAAAGGTGTGAAGAGCGTGAAATAATACCCTATGAGATTTAAGGCATGTGGACGAGTCGCAAACTTCTGGTGAGTTCTCCAATACACGTCGCCGCCTCGGAACTAGAAATTCAGCGTATATCAATGCCAGCAAGCATTGATAACTGTCAACCAGTCGGGGCGGGATTAACAGGACAGGAGGCTTCAGCCCGGCTCTTGACTCCGCCCTCGTCAACCAATCGATTTCGAGCCGCAAGAGTGGGATTTTTGCTGTGATTGCGAACTCCGCGTTCGTTTTCAATGGAGGGTTTTTTCACATTGGTTGATCGCGGACGCTGTCTTTAAGCTACACCGGCAGCAAGATGGACTCAAGAAATGTAGTAAAGACAACTTTCTGTCAATACTTATCAAACGACATCATTATTGCCCCTGTCGTCAAGGTCCCTTTTTAGAACCTTCAAATTTTGGTGATTTAGAAAAAATACTGCCTCAAAGAAGGACGATGGCGTCAATGCTCGTTATCAGTCCGTATCAGCTGTTATCCCTTCGTGTCACCCAGCATGACTTCCCCAGCCTCACATCATACATCATATTTTGGAATTGACCCCACTGCTGGTGCAACCCGCGCTATGCATAATTCGACTTTCCTATTCTACAGCCTCTTACCAGGGAGGTCGTTCAGGACGTGGCGCGCTTTTTGAAAACGGTTTTTTGCATTATGTAGGGGCACATTCATGGACTACAAAACTGACGTTCTTTTTTCCTAAATGGCTCTTTGCATACCAAAAAAGGAGTGAAAAAGAAGAAGGGAAACCGATGAGTTTTGAGGCTCTACGGGCTCCACATCGCTTGCAACTTTGACCAGTTATTGAGTGGGGGAAGGGTCCTTATGAAGGATCTATGGGGATCGAGGAGAAAAACAAAGGGGGTCTTATATGACCCCCTTTGTAATGTAGAGTATGTAATCAAGAGTGAGCGGCTCCTTTTAATGTTCTTCGACAATCGGAGTGGTGTCTAGTTACAACGATCGGATGGCCTAGTGGATAGCGTGAAGCATTCTCATTCTGGCAGTAAGGGTGGGGTGTTGATGGTTCAACTCCCCTCGGCGTGCGAGTTTTTGCAATTTTTTTAGTTTCGCTATTCTCGCTTCCATGAATGTCTGTGCATGAGGATAACATGGATATTTGCCATTTGTGGGCACATTCTTGACGGTAGTACCCCGTGAGTCGGTGTAATTCGACTAATACAAGTTTCTCAGGCCGTTAGTCAAGGCTGCCCCTTGAAATTGATTTTTGTGTGTAAGTGAGTGATATAAACATCAATATGGTCCTTAGTTTCATCTCTGGTGCTCTGGTGCCATTTGTCTCCGATTCGGAACCACATCATTCTCCGACTGAATTCATTGTGTACATCCATATCAAGGAACGTTTCGCACTACTCTGCCGCCAAATTGCGTCAGCGCCAAAAATAATTGCCACCATCGTGATCAGGGCCATCAGTTACCCTAAACGAAGTTTCACTCGAAAAATTTTTTTGCGGCAATGACGTAATGATGACGTAGCGGGCAGCAGCGCAGCCGTATCGCAAATTTGCTGCACCGATGATCTTTCCATGCAGCTATAAGCTTGAATGCCGGTGGAATACCTGAACAACCATCGTAGACCTTTGTCAAACCCTAACGGCTACTCGCTCGACAAAGCTGTAATTCTCCCCTACTGACAGAACAGATTCATTCAACATTCTGGGCTTTCAAATGCATCTGTAGAGATTACTAAAATTTTCTTTTTTTCAACGGTGTTATTCTTGTTGTTAGTTTCATGTTTATTTTTCAATAAATGGGAAGATTTGAATAACAGCAAAGTATAACTTCAAAAGAAAATCTCGTGTGCGATCCACAATACACTAACCCAAAAAGGTCAAAGAAAATTTTTGAGCGAATCTTCGTCCATAGGGGTAACTGATGGCCCTGATCACGATGGTGGCAATTATTTTTGGCGCTGACGCAATTTGGCGGCAGAGTAGTGCAAAACGTTCCTTGATGTGGCTGTACATAATGAATTCAGTCGGAGAATGATGTGGTTCCGAATCGGAGACAAATGGCACCAGAAATGAAACTAAGGACCATATTGATGTTCATATCACTCACTTACACACAAAAATCAATTTTAAGGGGCAGCCTTGACTAACGGTCTGAGAAACTTGTATTAGTCGAATTACACCGACTCACGGGGTACTACCGTCAAGAATTTGCCCATAAATGGCAAATATCCATGTTATTCTCATGCACAGACATTCATGGAAGCGAGAATAGCGAAACTAAAAAATTGCAAAAGCTCGCACGCCGAGGGGAGCTGAACCATCAACACCCACCCTTACTGCCAGAATGAGAGCTCCACTCTATCCACTAGGCCATCCGATCGTTGTAACTGGACACCACTCCGATTGTCGAAGAAAACATTAAAAGGAGCCGCTCACTCTTGATTACATACTCTACATTACAAAGGGGGTCATATAAGACCCCTTTGTTTTTCTCCTCGATCCCCATAGATCCTTTATAAGGACCCTTCCTCCACTCAAAAACAGGTCAAAGTTGCAAGCGATGTGGAGCCCGTAGAGCCTCAAAACTCATCGGTTTCCATACACTTCTTTTTCACTCCTTTTTTTGCATTCAAAGAGCCATTTAGGAAACAACAACATCAGTTCGGTAGTCCATGAACGTGCCCCTACACCCTGCAAAAAACCGTTTTCAAAAAGCGTGCCATGTCCTGAGCGCCCTCCCTGGTTAGTGGATCTTATCAGGAGTGATAACCTTCCGTCACCTACCAACAGTGATCCCATCCACTGTCTACATTGCCTGTTGAAATGACTTCCTATTATTGTATTGGTGCGACCCGCGCTATGCTTGTGGTGACTTTCCTATCCTACAGCCTCTTGTGGGGCCTTAAAGCGCGTTCAGACTTCGCGTCCGTGCGATCGGATCGCTTGACTAGGTTCGCGCGATTGGATCGCGCTATTCGGATATGTTAAATTCACAGGGAGGAGGGGTTCATGCTTGTTGAATAAATCAATAATATTTGAATAAATATTGATTGATCATTAAGTCAAACGGAGCTATGAACAAAAAGCAAAGGAAGAACGAGGAGAAAAGAAAGAAGAGGAACGTTAAACATGAACAATGAACAAAAAACAAACACCGTGAACATAAACACGAACATCAACAAACGTGAACCCCCCCCCCCGCTGTGAATTTCACTCATCCCAATAGCGCGATCCTAGTCAAGCGATCCGAACGCGAGATCCGACTGCACGATCGGGAAGTCTGAACGCGCCCTTATCAGGAAGAATAAGCTTCTGTTACCCACCAATAGTGTTTCCGTCCCACTGCCTACACTGCCTGTTGGAATTGACTTCCTACATACCATTGTTGCGACCCGTGCTATGAATTAGACGGTCATACATACATACATGCATACATACAAACCGACACAGAAAGTTAGTGGTTTATAGAATAGAAGGAGATATGTATTTGATCAAAATTGCTTCTCACTGGGATAAATTTGACTCAAAAGAAGTTCGAAAATGTCACGAACTTTTAGGACAACCTTATACGCTTCTATATTTTTAGTAGCCTCGAACATCTTGATAGTTCTGAGACTATTTAAAGTTTTGTTACTTATGCCATTGAAAGTATAACATGAGAACATTGTAGTAACATGAAAAGTTGCATGCATTTGAATACTCGCTCCTTTGATAATGGAGGGGTTTCAGTAATTATCTTATTAAGACAGTAACCGAAACTGTATCGCATAGCATCAATAGTAGCTGCTCATCATGACAATATCGGGCTCCTCTGCCGTAGGACCTCTACTTATTTCTCTATGATAGGAAATTTTAGAATAGACAAAGTCTGGCTGCATTCATACCTTATAATCATCGCAATAAGCAAAGCAGATCGTATTGACACCTACTAGGGGTCACACCAATCAAGTATTGCTCGACCCTGTATTACATGATCAGTGTAACTGTCCAGTGTAACTGTACCTCCGCGGGGTATCATAAATCATAGGCCAATCACTTATACTTATTTGAGGATGACCATGTTAAATACGAGGCAGAGATTAATTTGTCATCAGCCACAACTTTCACGAACTATTTGATGGCAAGTTTAGTCTCTAAAAATTAATGTGTTGCAAGAAATGGTCACCTTAACGTGGGTAGCGCGAGCACCTTCTGAACAAATGTGACTCATTTGTGCAACGGGGTCAACGGTGTACTTGTTTGAGCGGGAACATTATGACCTTCTCTCCAAAGAGCCACCGAAGATGTAATTCTACACGAAGATTTTTAGCCAATGTCTGAGTTGACTTACACATTTGAATTTGTTCAATGTTCACGATTTTCCCTTAAAAACCGCTGCTTTTCACTCTTTGCTCAGTTTTCGAGTATATAGCAAAAAATTGAACGCACCGTCATACTATCCAAAAAATCCAGTGTTTCTCTGAGATCATTGGGTATTTCATGTAACAGCACCACAAGCAGTTTGCGCGATCGTCCCCGATCCTGCAGAAAAATTTCTCAGTGAGGTCAATAGCACAAAATCTTATGAGGATGCTAAAAATTCCCCTTGGGCATCCTGGAATTTCCCAAAGTCCTGGAAACTTCAATCAGCAACTATGAAAATGATCCTGTTACGCATTCAAAGTATTTCCAACTCGAGTGTTCACACCAGTATGAAGGAGAGCATGGAAAATGACGAGGCAAGTTTGAAAAAGACTTTCTCGACTTCCACAATCACGAACGCACTGGATGGTAAGTGGTTTTCGACGAAATCCCTATTCTGAGGAAAAACTGTGCAGCCTGTGTATTCTTGGTTTGGATATAACCACTGAACCAGCGCTCACCGCTTATATTGCCCTATCAAGTCCCAACAACTCAAGATAGGAATTCCCATAAAAACGTCGTTCACCGGACACTGCTCTAGCCTATGTGGGCATGCAACTTTCCACTGTTAAGAGAGCCCTTAAGCAAAAGAATATAATCATCATGGTGTGTCTTTTATGTTAATCGTATGCGTAATCAAGTGGCTCAGTCCACGTTATCTAAATATCCCATCGTCAAAACTAGAAATGCACTCAAAAAAGGAAATGTTTCAGTTAAAAGGATTCTTCGGTTCTCGGCCAGATCTAGAACAGCAACTTCGAGTAGAGCAGTAGAAATTTCTCTTCTCCCTTCGCAATGTCAGGCTCTACCATAAACAATGGAACTCCCACACACCACGCGATCTCAATTGAACAGCTCCATCCAGTTTTCTCAGCAATCCCGACGGACCACTTTTTACACCTTGTCCTGAGCATTTACCTGCGAAATAAGTTCTAGACGTAGGAATGTATTAGGTTGTCCGGAAAGTTCTCAGCGTTTTGTGTTACCATTTTATGTACATTCATTGCTGATTAAAAACTCATTCTCCCTTGCCTTTCAGTAGTACATCCTGAAGAGAATTCTTTGCGCTATCTGATGGTATAATTGCCATTTCACCACTTCTTGATAAACCCCCTTTTTCCAAGTACTTTTTGAAGCATGTCAAACTTCAGACGATAATTCTTTCCTTCGGACTAAAAATCTGGGTCGAGCCGCAATCGAGACAGCTCAACAAATTAACCAGGTGTAAGGCCCAATAGTACTAGAGAAAAGCACCATGCGGCAGTGGTTTTAAATTTCGTTCTGGAGATCTCAGCCCTGAAGATGAACCTCATAGCGGTCGACCCAAAGCAATACCTGAGGAGGATTTGAAGGCGTTTGTGAAGGCTGATCCATCCCAAACAGTTCGAGAGATTGCAGAAAACTGTTGCAGAATGCTCTGAAACGCATTGAAAAGGTGAAAAACTCGATAAGTGGGGCCCACAAGTGAGTGACTGGCAGAAATTGGCACGCCTCGAGGTTTCCTCTTCACTGCTTTGCGCAACAGAAACGAGCCCGTTTTTCGACGAATTGTCACCTGTGATGAAAAGTGGATCATGTATGATAACAGGAGACGTTACCGGACCAGTATTGCGCAGAGAACGCAGCCCCGTGGCAATTTCCAAAGCCGAATAATCACCAAAAAAAGTTATGGTCGCAGTGTGGTGGACATCGGCTGGTGTGAACCACTAACTTTTTGTCACCAGGCCAAACCATCACAGCAGAGTAATACTGCGAAGAAGTCGACGAAATGTACCGAAAATTGCGTCAGCTGCAGCCAGCACTTTTCAAGGGGAAAGAAAGGGTTCGATTCTTCTGCATGACAGCGCCCGCCACACGTTTCACAAATCGCTATCCATAAATTGAATGAATTGGGGGTTGAAGTTCTACCTCACCCGCCATATTCTCCTTTCACCAACCGACTATCACCTTTTCAGACATTTTCAGAACTTCCTTGCTGGAAAATACTTCATTAGTCAGGACCAGGCAAAAAAAGCCTTCGTGGATTTCGAGATTCTCGAGCACCCAGTTTTTTCTCTGATGGGAGTTGTCAACGGCTGTCACATGGGCAAAAGTGTGCTGATTCGAACGGTGTCTGATTCGATTGAATCCGATGAGTATTAAGAAAGTTATGATCGTTTGAAGTGAAACATTCAGAACGCTGAGAACTTTCCGGACAACCTAATACAAAGGAATGATATGAAGGACATATCTGTTTCCCATTCTTCAGGAATCAAATTTCAAAGTATCTTTATTTTTCTCTACAAGGGGTTACTGGCAATCTACAAGGCATCTGAGAGAACAACACTGTTCGATTCTAGATTCTAATGTTGTTACTTGGTTTGAGATGCTGTTATTTTCGATATAAACATTTAGTTGAACTTCGAACGGCAAGTGCTGAGAAGCTTATGAGAGGCATGGGTAGGGCATCAGTCAAGATGTACAGAACACACATGAACGAAGCAAACAAAGGAGGTCGTCAAAACATGATGAGTTTTGGAAGCAGTTTCTAGGGGTCCATGCATGGATGTTACAGGTGGAGTTCAATTTCGCTAAACGCTAATGGAAATGCCAAGAAAGGAATAAAAATGAACTGCTGAGCAGAGGCAAATGATCATCTTATTCGGCTCTGTTTCAGCTGGAAAGCTGGAACCATATAGTTTATGAGGTGTTTTCTAACAAGGCATGAAAAAAAAACCGTGAAATAAGGGTGAAGTACAAGTGCCGTACTTGGCATACAGAGAAAAACACTGAAGTTCCTTTAGTGGTAAAGGCAAACACCCCTTCCGCACGCAGCAGCCATGAAGCACCCTGGCCCCCAGATTACTGGCGGCATAAATAATTGTCACACTCATGAGGAGAACCATTAATTACCCCTGCATACGAAGTCTCAGCAAAACAAAATTCTTCGAGCGCTTCTGGTGGTAATGGAACTAACCATTTGGATGAAAACGGCACGAGCACTCCCCCAGTTCCGTAATCATAAAGGTCTCTGGCAAAATCAATCGCCAGAAATTTTGCATTTTTCGAATTCAGACTTCAGTAAGTCTTCAAAAAACGCCGATTTGGCAGACACTCGAGCATCCTGAATGTACCTCCTCTTCTAGGCTCTCAACAAAGTATCGGTACCTCCTGCCGGTAAAAAGGATGTTGTTTTTTCACTTCAAAGGTGTGAAAGGTGTCCAGTAGATGCTTGCCACTTCTTTTTGAAATTTGTGGTTTTTAAATATGCATACTAGCGAATGAAAAGGTCCCCATAAGATCCAAAGAAAGAAGAAGGCAGTAGAAAAAGGATGGGCGCATGAAATGAGTGAGATTTACCGCCATGGGTGAGAACTACTTCCGGGAAAAAAAACGAGGGAAGTATTGAAAAGCAACAGGAGCTGCGCGAGGTTAAGCTACCCTGTTACACTATCTCCTCTAAAATGTAGTTCATGTTTCATTACTTCCCTCGTTCTTGGTCGAAATCTCAATTCGATCGGAGATTAGTGTCTAGGGGTAGCGTGTCTCCCTGAACACGGATATCACATCCGTTCGTCAAAACGCGTGGCGTCCAAGCTTGTCAGCAGGCGCCCTGGCGACAAGTTTTCAACAGTTTTGGGCTTACCTGCTCGTAAGGGGA
>MU931181.1:0-32492 GCA_036418165.1 Cooperia oncophora
TATTCCAAAATTTAGAGCTACCGTATATACCATATAAGATATGCGATCGATTTTAATATTAGTTTCAGGATACCCTATGGGGGGCTTTTCTTTCTATTGTATCCTTTTCGGAAACAAAAAAAGATAGCATAATGAGAACATGAAAATGCCAATTTCCATCTTAGTAATCCTATTTCGAATGCTTGATTTCGTTCTGCTTCTTTCATCGGAAAGGCATAATCGCGAATGGAGAGAGTGCAAAATTCCTCTCCCCTGGAAAGCCGTAGGTATAAGGATGTGAAACTGATATCTGGGCATTGTGCTCAATCTCGATAAATGGCTTTCTACCCTGTCGTCAACGCTCCAAGTTTTTATAGCGCACACAAGGCAACTTCTGAACACTACAGACAATGACCAGTAGAAATTATTGCTATCTATGAAGCCACTTAGACATAGAAAGCTCAATTCGCTTGTTCATATTAGGTTGTCCGCAAAGTTTTGACTGTTTCAATTCAAACGATCATAACTTTCTTAATACTCATCGGATTCAATCGAAATAAGCACCGTTCGAATCAGCACACTTTTGGTGACGCAAGTCGATAAATCTCATCAAAGGAAGGCTTTTTTGCCTGGTCCTGATTGATGAAGTATTTTCCAGCAAGGAAGTTCTGAAAATGTTTGAAAAGGTGATAGTCGGTTGGTGAAAGGTCTGGAGAATATGGCGGGTGAGGTAGAACTTCAACCCCCAATTCGTTCAATTTATGTGAAACGTGTGGGCGGGCGTTGTCATGCAAAAGAATCGGACCCTTTCTGTTGACAAGTGCTGGCTGCAGCTGACGCAATTTTCGGTACATTTCGTCGATTTCTTCACAGTAGGACTCTGCTGTGTGGTTTGGGCCTGGTGACAATGTCTGTCACGAAATTCATAGCGAGCGTCGCAGAAAAGATAGGACGACAGTTCCAAGAAGTGATATACATGGCAGGACGGGAACACTTTTGGTGGGTGATAGAATGTGATAGCACCTGATAAGATTCGATAAGGGGCCTTAGAAGGGGAGGGTGACCGAGCCCATAGTGCGGGACACAGTAACAGTGGGACATTGGTTCCAAGGTATGATATAGGACGTGAGGACAGGAACATTATTGATGGGTGACAGGGAATGATAGCAGCTGATAGGATTTGATAAGGGAAGATTAGAATGGTAAAGTCACCATACTCATAACGCGGAACACAGCCTCAGCTCGGCTAATTTCCGAATATGATATAAATGGAGATGGGTACACGGCACGTGAAGTGATAATAGCTGATAGGGGTGATAAGGAACGTTGCGAATGCCGCTCAGTCAAATTGCTGGAGCCTTCACACTACCAAATCTAGATTTCACGTGATAAGGACATTAGGATGTGCGGCGACTGGCAGGAATCTTATCAATTGATAAGAATAAGGTAAAGGCGGCCATCCTCAATTACTTCTCTTCGTCACCTATAACCCCAAAGTAGTCAGAAGGCCTCAATGATGATACTTTTCTTTAGCCATCACTTCACCTTATAGCCCTAAAATGAAATCATACCTGAACTAATAATGTCAGATGTCGAGCGAGCGGGCGGCGCTACTATTGCTTAATTTCACTGAGCGATTTCGTATTGCGCCATATTGGGCGACTACACATTGTATCTATCTACCTGTAGATTTATCTATCTATCTATCTATCTGTATCTATCTATCTATCTGTAGATTTATGTACTCCAAGGGCGTCATGTGGCGCGCGACCTACACCGGCATGCCCTGTAAAAAGAAGCGTGCCTGAGTTTGTGCGGCGATTCCTGAAGCCTTGCTCTGTCTTGTTTTACGACTTCCAATCACTTACAGCGCCTTATGAGCAGCGCCACTACCGGAAAATCTTCCCGTTCAAAATTATCACGGCGTGCGCCTGGGCGACAGATAGGCCAGCTCGGCGACAGCCGAGCTGAGAGGAGGAGGCGAAGCTTGAGGCGTACAACCGTGCGAATCGCGCTGCTAGAAGATAAGCTAGACTGCGTTGAGAGGAATTCCCTGAACAGGCAGGTGCTTCATCGACATTAGTCTCTACTTTTACCACTACAACTTTTTTATTGTAGAGCTCTTTTATGTTTATCACGCTGCGACAAGACTGTGTCCCTTTACTCCCAATTATGCCCTTACGCTCGCTTCTAGCCTACAGGTGTGATCATCTCAGATATGGCCGTTCTACGATGTGTGCTCCTACTCGTGATAACAGCGCTATGTCCGTGCATCTCTTATTCTACCGCGACTACCACTCGTCCTCTGTCGTTAGTATCCTTCTTTCATTTTTCCCTGGGTTTTACATTCCCTTTCATCTTCTGCTTGCATGAATTTTGCCATGGACAACTTTTTTTTTCGTCTTTGTCACTATTCTTAACTCCTTCCCCTATTGTAACTATCATGATCCTGCTAGTCAACCTTCGCACTAGATGAGCCCGGGGGTTGGTAAGACATCGATGATTTGCCTGCGATAATGGGCGGAACGGATCATCTGTGCTTTGGAGTGCAACTCACCCCAATGTATGTTTTTCTTTGTTTCTATTTGTACTGGTACTGTTCCACCCATTCTCGTGATATACCACGATCAAAGAGCTACCAAAAAGCTGCTCGTATGAGCAGCTAGCCTAGAGATACACCTTTGTATGCATAGTGGCATAGCGGTGACCAGGTGGCGACTTCTCCCCCCCCCCCTTCGGGAGATCCTGGTAGCGCCTTCTCCCTTTTCCGGCCTTAATTTGTGTCGCCTTGCGAGAAAGAATAGATACCCAGCGGCTCGCAAGTGCTTGCGGCCGCGTTATGGCTCCATGACAAGTTAGCGGGGATCAGATCTGTTGCGTCCGCGGTGGAAATCGTAGGGCTTTTCTAGAAGCAGATTAGCTTTTGAGTCGTGGAAATCTAACCCGTTGAACTGAGTCAAACCACAATTCATTCGTCATCAGTCGATTTGATCCAAGTGCACCGTGCATTACGCTTGTAGGCAGAGGTGGTGGAAAGGTGTCACTTCTAATGGTGAGTAATTTTTGCCTATGCAAGCAGATGCTCGCGCTGTACAAGAACCCCCTACCCTGAGCAGCTGTCTCCGTCTTTCCATTTCGTCACACTAGGAGCTAGAGTGAGCGCGTCTAGTCTCGGCAGTCTGGTCAAGGCCCCAGCATGAGTAATTCCCTCTCAGTATTACTGTTCACTGCGTACGAAGGATAACAAACAAGACAGATTAGAGCGGCCGGTGAATCCGTGTTACAGTAACCCGTTGTCATTGGGGCGCGCTGTTGGATTGGAGCATGGCCCACCAGGCCCTTTAAACTTTTAAAGGCAGTTGGCACGATAAATCCTCCAAGACGAGCAGGACTAATACGCCTGGCAGGACGGAATTCCGCGACCCTGAGCAGGCGCTGCATAATGCCTTTTCCAGGGAAGGTGCCCTTATAAGGGCGCTATCAAGCCACAACTTTACGTCCCAAACGCCCCCTTGCCCGCCCGCCCACAAATGGACGACTGTTCCAGACGCTCTAATTGATTCATTTGCTAAGCAAATTATGAAGCGAAGGGATTGGTATGAAGCGGTGTGATGCTGCATGGATATATGAGTACACATATGCAGCCGTACCTTCGGTAGCGGTTATTGGCAAGATGCCTACGGGAAACTCGTCCAAAATTGATTACTAACACAGTGAGAACGGAGGCTCTTTTTCGCAGGATTTTGACCGTTTCACTCCGTTCTTTCGCCATTTCCCCACTATATAGCGCCCTACTAGCATTTTAGGCCGAGCACCCAATCATCGTGCCAACTGCCTTTAAGCATGCCAGGTGTAAGACATAGTTGATTCCTTGAATTGACTTCATCGGTAGGGATTTCGGCACCCTAGTTTCTGAATGTACCATTTATTCGAGTTATTATGGCGCTTCCGTGATTATGTGCATTAACACTCCAAGTACTACAAAGTAGTTTTTACTCATGAATTCTTATGAGTGAAAAGTTTTCAGAATGACGACCTCTGCAAGCTCTTTTGTATTTTCTCGAATTGATTAACTGGGTTGGAATTTCAGCACCCTATTTTCTAAAAGTCCATTCATTAATATTATGAAGATTTCCATTCATTTATATTATGAAGATTTCTTACTTATGTATTACCGCTCCAGGTAGTCCAGAGGTATTTTTTTTACTTATGACTTCTTATTGATTAAAAGTTTTATAAACTAGTGAAAAAATAGTATTTATACAATAAGTCATTTTCAGTACACTGCTGTAACGAGCGCAAACTATTCAAACACATAATTGCAGTAGTGATTAGCAGAAAATGAGATTGCAAGTAAGCAATCCCGCATTAAGTGATAATCTCGGTTGAGTGAGCATCACTCTATTTTATGAAGCAGAAGTTTTGTGTGACGGTTCGTCGGTCTGTCGATATGCATGTGTGTATATATGTTTGTCCGTCCGCAAAATGCTTCATGACTCAACATGTTACCCGAAGGGGAAAACGACCGCTAGCCAGTGTAAGAACCTTTCAGTGCAGATATATCAATCCACTTCTTGATTGCGATAACTCCACTATATAAGACAACCACCTAGTGCACTCCGAGCCATTGCACGGCTGCTCACGTGGCAGCTGGACGTGAGCGCGTGCAGTGGGACAGGGTAGGGAAGGGCAGGGGTTCGGGGACATGGGGAAGAAGGTAAGGCGAGGGGGGAGGCAAGGAAGGGGTGGGGCTAGAGAGGTGGAGGTTAATGGGCTGCTCGCGTGGCAGCTGAGACGTGGGTGCAGTGGGACAGGGTAGGGAAGGGCAGGGGCGAGGGGGCATGGGGAAGAAGGTAGGGCGAGGGAAGTGAGGTTGATGGGGAGGGGACCTAGAGTGCGCTTCAGCACGGGCGCACCATGACGGTGGAAACAGAAGCATTAGTGAAAGCGACAAATGGAAGAAAGGAGGGATCAACCGCTAGCAGAGTTGCAGGGCAATCTATAATGTGCTATCAATTTACGGTGATATTTCGATAGGAGCCATTGCACGGGCTGCTCGCATGGCAGCTGGACGCGAGCACGTGCAGTGGGACAGGGTAGGGAAGAGGTACGGCGAGGGGATGGGGATGGTGTAGGGCGGAACGGTGGAGTTAATGGGGAGGTACGATGGGAGAGAGGGGAGGGCGGCCGTAGAGTGCGCTTCAGCAAGGGTTCACCATTACTGTGACGCAAACACCCACAAAAGCATGAAAGCGCTAGGTTAAAGAAAGGACGGTCCAACTGCTAGCGAGTTGCGAACCGCTATCAATTTAAGGTAATATTGCGAATGTGATTATATATTGCACTATATAAAAAACCATTCGGTGTGTTTCGAGCCGTTGCATAAGCTACTCGTAGGGCAGCTAGAATGAGCGCGTGGGTGGATCAGGGTAGGGAAGGGAATGAGGAGAGGAGTTGGTGGGTGTGCGACTGTGAAGAGTGCGCTTTAACATGAACACCCGCTATTTTGAAGAAAGCGATAAGTTGAAGAAAGGAAGAACCCACCGCTAGCAGAGTCGCGAACCAATTAATATCGTGGTATCAATTCGAGTTAATGTTGAACGCATCACCCAGTGTCGTGCCGGGGGCGACTCAATCTCTCCGCTAATGCCATTTAAGCACCGGGGTTCACCTGTGGGGAGGGGAAGAGTCGCGCTCGGCGCGAGTACGTGTAGGGGACTTACAGAGCGCTCGCCTGTGCTCGCCCACGGTGTTGCCACGCGGTGCGGTGTTGCTGTCCGCAACCAGTAGGCCCTTACTGCCCCTACGTGGTTAGCGCCAAACGGTCAAATACTTGACACTAACCCTCTTACCTACGTCCTCGCGCTCTACCTAAGTACACTTGCTCCCTTGGTCGACCAAACTACTACGCCATACACATATACTCAACCAACAACCGGCATATCAATCAATAACTGTGACAGATAAATGTTCAAGAATGTCGTGGTCAAATCACTCTTGGTGAACTACAAAACATCCAAATCGTTAAAGTTATTTACCTCTCTAATAACGATGATAAACTACGAACAAATAAGAACAAGAAATTAGCTACTACAAGAGGGTACGGCCCTAACCTACACAAACGAACCCTGCCTACAACCTAAGGGCTACGAGGCAACAGCCCACTAAGGGGCATTGAAAGCATCCTCCCCTCTGGCTGTCCAGGAGGTTCGGATGCCCCTCCGCTCCTAGTGGTTACCTGGGACTTCGGCGGCCTTGAGGCGAATTCGGCTCTTCGCGTTGTACGACTTCTCGGACTTTGACGGGCGATGAAGTTGACGGCTGGACGAAGACCACAGCGGAGCGACCAGTCGGGGTGGCAACAGGACGTAGACTGAGAGGCAAGCCGGAGTCGATTCTGCATCCCTGCGGTTCTCGAATATTCCATCCGCCAAGCGCGCCAGGACCGCCGCGTCCCGCCATAAACGCGACTCTTTAAAGAGTCGTACGAAAGTCACGACACCCAGTATTGACCTTTGCAGATACGACCCTCCCTCTCCCAGAATGGCCGGATACCATCTCCCCCTCCCTGTCGCAAATTCCGCGGCGATTGCTTGTCCCTGCTCCCCACCGAGCTTTCTCCTGACCGCGTCTTCTGTTCCGTTGCGAGCGAAGCAGTGGTGGGCAAGTAACATGGTTGGGTTTCTTCCCCCAAAACACTGTTGGTGTTGCTGCAGACGCCGTCGCTACAGTGCCTCGGTACCGCTTATAGGAGCGATGAATTAAAATTACCCCTATGCAGCATGGTGGATGAACCCTTAGAAAAGCAGGCGCTCTAGTACACGTCTTGCGAGAAAACTTTACAAAACAATGACGAGTCTTCCTCACCAGCCCAGTATCGTTCTCAATACAGAAATGCCAGTGCCGAGGACTGCGCGCCTCAGGTAACATCCTCAAAATCACGCAAGCACACCTGTCTTCAAAGACACTGCACGAGCAAATTGAATAGACGTGCGCTTGGAAACGTTTAAAACCATCCTACTACACGACGAGACACACCCGAAGATTTCCATGATAACTTCGCAAAAATTCACAGACTCTGCCTAAAGAACATGACGGTATCTACCACCTCACTCACTAGAGTTGCAGCTCTACAGCTATCATATATGTGAGTCTGCTGTGCATTACTTATAGAAGAAAAAATATATTTGTTCGACTCCCTCTGATCACCGATTCCTCGAGAAGGCGCCAGTAACGTTTAAGTTTTCGTCATTGCATGGGTAGTGGTGAATATAGCTCAGTTCATATAACTTTGACCAGGTGACCCAAGTCTTGTTTTTCAGTAACACACTAGATGACAGACGTGTGTGAATTTAGCTTATGGAGATTCATAACCCTCCCACTTCCATATGCATGTTACGATGATGCCTCTGCAAAGAATTACAGAATTCGGCCAGAAAACACGACTGCATCTGTCACACTCACTAAACTTGTAGCTCTACTATATACTATACTATATACTGTACCAGTTACTATATACTTACCAGTTCAATAGCTATCACTTGATTGGGTTTGTCGTGCATAACCTATAGAAGAAAAAGGAACTGATCCATCCATCTAGGTTATTCAGGTTTCGAAAGAAAACGTTCTCAAACTCTATTGCTATGGATCGCTCGGCCTTCTTGCCCCGAACCCATCACTGTGACATTGTTGTGTAGAATTTCGCGCTACCCAATAACTCTATTCCCCAGCACCAGTGAACTTCTGATTAGTTTGGATTCTCGAGTCCTCTTCGGGGCACATTTTCCGTAATCCCAATAAATAGCTCATTTGGCTTGAAGTGATTCTACCGTTGCATACTGCCATGCATTCGATTGTCGCAGAAGAGCCGCAGGGCCAGTTTTTGGTGCATAATGAGCTTGCGAATTATCAGCCAAATAGTGTTTCACCCAAGGAATGCCGGGCAAGAGCGGCATGTAGCCCATCAATGCTCCGACTTGAAATACACGTCTGCCATCCTGTGCACAACCTCGATAAATGGTTTTCTACTTTGCCGTGTCGAGTCATCATCAAAACACCTGTTGTGATCGCCACTTATTTCACTGTTACCCAGTCAGCATGGACTCAATTGTTGGCACTTCAACCCACACACCGTCGACACCCTATCGTTTACTAGGATTACGACTGTATGCTTAATGCTATTATGAACATCTTTGAAAAGGTTGATCGCCAGAAGGCACAACTCCTATCACTTACTTTTGCGACCAATCAGCCACAGGTCCCCTTTTGACAGCAGGGTCCCCTTCTTTCCGTGTACAGTTTGCGTTGAAGAACACGGTGCACTGCTGAAAAACTTCTAGAAAACGCGTTTTATCGCAGACGGCGACATGAGGGAACAGCAAATTAGCAGGTCACAACAAGGAGGCTCTCTGATTCGAAGGCGGAGGTGCATCGACTTGAACTTAGTCGGCAGTTTAGTCTCATTGGCCGGGTGAACTGAGCCAAATCTCAACCCTCAGAGGTGTGCACACAACCGAAAAAATATATCTCCGTAGCATATCTCATGCGACGTCCTCGCTGCGTCCTCGTCCCTGAATCGACCGCTGCAATGCAATACTGTCACAGAGAATTCGCGTCATGTCACATATTTCTTAGGCGCTACAATGGCGCTCTAGGCTAGAAAAGACTCAAGCCCAGAGGGGTGTGCTAGGCGTATCCACCCGATGGGCATTCACCCTTTACCCTTATTTTTATTATTCTCAGGAATTGCGACTCTATTTGTAGTGCTACTGTCAACACATCTTCAAAAAGTTTATTGTTCAAACACGAAGTTTCCTGTATGTGTTTCTTGTAAGCACTCGGCCGCGATACTCAAGCAATTGGCGGTCATGACAAGGAAATGGATCGCAGTGGCGTCGCAGCGACCAGAATTCAGCATAGACGAACATGGTGCACGACTGAAAAGTCATTGATGTAAGAACGTAAACCATCCGTCTATGTCCCATATAAAATGATGTTGCCTAGGGCAAGCCTTCGTGGTGGGGTCGAGTTGAATTACTACTCCTCAGCAGGGGCGGCGAATACGCAGAAGTTCAGAAGGAACGGCCTTCGTTTTGAATACACTCGCGCACGCCGACTGGAATGACGGCATTCCAGCCTCATTGGTTGAAGAGTATTGAGCCACATCAGCAGCGCTCAGGGTATGCGCATAGCCCTTCAGTCAATGATGAAAAACATTCCATTCCCATATCTCACACAAGCTCTTCACTGCTTCACGTCTTTATTTCGGTCATAGGAAGGAACTGCTAGATGTCATGCCGCGTCATCAACCTCTAGCTCAGTCAAATGGTTGTTCACAGCTTAGCGCTCGGCAGATGAGATCCATCCAAGTTTGATAGATCCGGTCACGAAGTAAGTGTACACTTAATTGTTAACACTGGAACAAATGAACAGCGAGCGAGGCTTAGCAGCCTGTAACGAGAATTGCGACAGATCCTCTGAAAAGATCACACAAGTAGGCGCTTATGACTTCGGGCAGGGTCGGTAGGCCATACCGCCTTCGCAAAGCTGAGCCTATCCTCACTCGGATACCACTTGTGTACTTCAACTTGCTTGCAGAATCCCTTCGCTCCATCTTTTCTGGGTTTATGCGGGAAAGCCTTCTTCTCTGTCGCGGATCCTTATTTGCACGAGTAAGCCTTCAAATTTCTCGCTCGTCATCTCCCGGCAATACTTCGCTTGCAAACTCTACTTTTTATAACATGAACGCATAAAATGTAACTGGCAGTCGTGGAGGACTGCAAAGGTTGCTCCCATGTCCCTCAAGATAACGTAGTGGTTGTTGTCCACAGTCATTCATACGTATACGCATTCATACGTTCGTCTTCATACGGCTGTTGGCCAGAAAACAGCTTTACTGATGGTTCTTCTGCTTGTGATCGCATTGATGTTCTTAGATCCTCTCATCAACCTGCAGCCACCCTATTCTTATAAGTGGCAAGAAAAACGAAAGCCACAGCGGCATTTGACATAGTCCAGTGTAGTGTGTTGGAACCGCTGTTGACTGACATCCCTCACTTTATCAGTGATCTAATATCTACCAGTTAGCATCTCAGTGATGATGACTATTCCTGAAAGGTGATGTCCTGTCTCTGGATCCCAATTTTCGGTAGAAACTGAATCAACATTCTGCTCATGAAATAGCGCAAAGACCATCGATAGCAGCTGTGATCATCTTATTGATTCAATTATTCCAACAGAGACTGAACTCCTGATGATGCAGAACTTTCTGAGCGAACGACTACTGATCATGCATAGATTAATGGCGTGAATGTCACTTCCGTTGGAAAATCTTCCTTTCACCACTCTTTCGCAACGATAGAGCGAGGCCGCAGGTTCTGACCAGAGAGGTGGCAGTATTATTTACTTGTTGTTATATTCGAAAATATGAAAACGAGCATGTTGAGTGATTTTTTTTCCAAACTTGGTTCAACTTACCAAGAGCAAGGTGCACCACACAAATGGAGTCAACGCCCTCATAGATTTCCTAAAATTACGGATAATCAAAATACATCGAAATTCAGAAAGGGAAATATGAACAAGCGAATCGCGCTTTCTATGACTAGTGATTTCTAGATAGTAATATTTCCTACGGTGTCATTGTCTAAAGTGTTCAGAAGTTGCCTTACGCAACAGAATACCTGAATGTTGCTGAAAAAGATAGGGGATGTGACACACTGCTCGCTATATATCTGGGATATATGTGTATCTGCTGCTATAGAATTAAAGCATGTAATTGCACTGCACTGATATACATATAGCAGACTCACGCGTCAAACGGTTTTGAGAGCAAAAGACTACGATGATCGGAAGATTGTACACGGTGGGTTAGAAATTCATTCATCGAGATTGAGTACAATGCCTAGATATCAGTTTAAGGTCCTTTATATACGGCTTTCCGAGGGAGAGGAATTTTGCACTCTCTCCAGTCGCGATTATGCCTTTTCGATGAACGAAGCAGAATGAAAGTGAGCATTTGAAATAGGATCATTGAAATGGAAATAAACATTTTCATGTAAGCTCCATGCCTTCTTTTAGATTTGAAAGGAACACAATGAAAAGACACAATCTCCCATACGATATCCTGAAAATAATAAAAAAATCTACCGCATATCATATGGTACATACGGTGACTCAATAAATGCAGAAAATTTCGGAAAATCCACGATAACTTCTGAGCTACCTCATGAACTCCTGCGCAATAATTTGAAATCGAATTCAAACCAGAACAGGAAATCTCTTCCTGACGAATGAACAAAAATTCGATGGCCATCTAGTGACTATTTTGGTGGGGAATTCTTCAACGAATGAGGCGTCAGAACTTTTGCATAAAACTGATAAATGCCGCGCATCCTTCGCCCTCATTACGAGGGAGCATCTCAGCTTGTGAGAAAGCTTCGGTTTGTGGCAGAATGGATTGTAGAGCACTTAGTGATGGCATGACATGTACCGGAACTTCCAACAATGGCATCCCTCACCACCATGGCGCTACTAATGCTATCGGTCAGGTGAGACCCGTTTCAACTCCCCAACCCTGCCAAGACTTCTCATTCTCGCTGAAAGAAATGACAGTACAGTTCTTTTATGACGAGTTGTGAAAAGGTAAGTGCTCATCATCGAAGATCAACATTGAAGGATGATGATAATAAAAATTTGCCGGTTAGGAGAACTATCAAGAATATGTCACTATCTATCACGCCACAGTGGGGTTCACAGAGGGAATTTTTCATTTCAGCTATCCGACCCGTTTAAGCTATCCAACAAATAGGAGTGATCCTGCTAAGCTTCCGCAGACTGAAACAATGACAGCACACTTCTTTTATGACTAGCTGTGACAAAGTTATAGAAGCACAATATTGAAGACCAGCTTTGAACGATGATACGCACCTCGCAGTGAACACTATTACTGAGAGTCAGTTCCTCATGCTGGGGCCTCAACCGCACTGCCGAGGTTAGACGCGCTTACTCTAGCTCCAGTGTGACGAAATCGAAAGAAGGGAGACATTTCCTTAGAATTGGTTTTCTTGTACAGCCCGAACATCTGCTTTCATGGGCAGAAATGACTAACAACAGAAGTTTCACCTTTCCACCACCTCTGCTTATAAGCGTAATGCATTGCGCACACTCGGACTGAATCGATCAATAATAACAGAATTGTGATTTGACTGTTGAACGGGAGTATGTGTTTTGGACGCACATTGAACCTTGCCGATGAGTAACCATCTTACAGTGGCGCAGAGAGAGAGAGAGTCGAGACAGGGGCTGTCCAAGGTAACTGTAGAGCTCTTTAATAACATCATATGTTGGGCATTCTGATGGCGATTTCATTTTTGCAAAATATTGCCTCTGAAAGAAGTTATATAGTCTTTGCATAGAAAATCACCGCGGTTTACCGCTAATGCGTCCCTAACCCATCCGGAATATTCCAGGAACGTTGGAAGTTTCAGGCTGCTAATAGGCAGAGAACGCAATAGTGGAGGCAATTGCTTCAACATGCGCCTTCCCTTTCTCGATTTTCCACGCCTAAAAAGCTATCGCCTTTGAAAAAAGCCTCACGGTTTCCGCCACAGATGTGCTCCACCACCAACTTATCATGGAACCATAGCGCGGCCGCAAGCGCTTACGAGTCGTTGAGTATCTATTACCTTCTCGTCAGAGCAAACACTGTGGTACAATATACATGGGAACTGCAAATGCAGCAACAGTGATATTAGGTTGTTCGAAAAGTCCTGCGACACTTTGACCAAATTTTTCGAACTAAATTTCTGGTCAGTAAAGGACATCTCCAATCTACAAGGTAACCGCAGTTGATGACTAGGACTAGTGCCTTTCTTTTGCACAGCTTCTCATTTCCATTCTCATAGAACTACGGCAACTGTGGTAAAAAGAAGAGGTGGACCTCATTCTCGAGTTGAGGTTGATTTTCGGAACTTTTGCTTTTGAAGGATGCGATAGTGACCAAAGGAGGTGGTAATTAGAGGCTGCTAACTTTGTTAAATAACCTGAGTACGGTCGCATTCTCTGATCGAAATGCATGATCTTTTGGCGTAGCCTGATCCCCACAGCGGTCCTCGCATTACCGAGTAGTAGAGAAAAATTGAGTATTTCTGAATGAATTCAAGCGTGACGTCATCCATATTTTGAAGTCGATTAAGGTGGACTGTGGTCCTTACAACGGTGCTGGTATCCAGTGATACCGCTTGGAAGTCCCACCAATAACACACTGAAATCTTTATCCCATGCACATCTTCTCTTTGGCTAAGCAATCTACTTTTCTGTTTGAGAGATCCTGCAAGGGACATGTGCATGATGTACGCAAGGACTCCACCACTCGCTACCAACCACAAGATCTCACAAAAGTTCTACGCTGTGTACAAGGAAAAGAAAACTCAGTCACGGTCATTCGGTATGACTTGTCAGACGGGTCCAACTCATGAGGCATCCTTCACAAAAAATTTTCCGATAACCGAGATTGCGGAGAAGCATGGCAGTTGTCAGTCAGATGGAGCCTAGAGAGGTCGCCAACTTACCGGTGGTTACGTTCGGCTGCGCCTCAAGAAGCTTGAGTAAAGCACCGTCATTCTGTGCTGATAAGCGACCTATACATTGCCCAACTACGAGTTAAATAAGTCCAGCTTAGAAGCGCTGATGCAAAAGCTACCCTCTGCCATGGCAAGCGATATCCTTCCTCAAGACAACGTAGGTGTCAGCTTCCTTGACTACGGCGAAGTGGCCCTACAGGAACTCATAATATGGGACAGGTCGAAAAGTACGTCGATCTCTGGGGGACTTTTAAGCTTTGAAAACTTCCTCAAAGTCATGATATACCCATGTGCAGAAACCCCAGAGGACAATCTCCACTAATCAGGGATAAAAACATCCAAAATGATTTTTGGTCTTTTTCTAGAACAATTCAATCAAAGTGTCGCAGGACTTTTCGAACAACCTAATACATTAGAATTCTACCAGTTGCTCATTTTAGCCCTTTCATGGGCGGTGATTGTTTGATGTTGGAGGAGTAGTTTAGGGAAGGGGTAGCTGTGAGAGTGGAGTGTCGTAGACATTTGCGGATGGAGGGATGTACTGATGCTGTTCCACCCGTGCTTGTGCTATACCATGATAAAGGAGCCCGTCTAGCTACCAAAAAAGGTCGTATGAGCAACCAAGGCGCAGCTTTGTATATTAAATGGCGGTGCCAGCACGACTTCTTCCTTCCTCCCCCCCCCCAGAGAGGAACCTGGTACGCCTCCCCTTTCGGCTCTAATTGTTCGCCCTGCCGGCTCGCAAGCGCTTGCGGCCGCGTTATGTTTCGTAGGGCTTTTCCTCCAAGAGATAGCTTTCAAGGCTTGGAAACTTGACCCGTTGAACTGAGTTGAACCACAATTCATTCGTCATCAGTCGATTTGATCCAAGTGCACCGTGCATTACGCTTGTAGGCAGAGGTGGTGGAAAGGTGTCACTTCTAATGGTAAGTAATTTTTGCCTATGCAAGCAGATGTTCACGCTGTAAAAGAGCCCCAACTCCGAGCAGTTGTCTTACGTCTTTCGATTTCGCCAAACTGGAGCTAGAGTGAGCGCGTCTAGCCTCGGCAGTCTGGTTGAGGCCCCAGCATGAGTAATTTTATCTCAGCTATACTGTCCACTGCGCACGAGGTATAACAATTTCTCAAGGTTTCCTCTGGCTAGCGGAACCGTTAGACACAATCTCACTCTATATCCTCGTACATTATTTTCTGACACTGTGACGTGATGGATAGTGAAATATTCCCGAAAGCTCTCCAAGCCATTAGTGGAAAGTTCGGTACATGTCATATCACCATTTAGTGCTGTACCATCTATTTTACTGGTGCATAATTTAGACATACTTCTTTACAAGCTTCAGGTAACTCCTCGTGATGAATGAGATCCGCTTATTCATCAATTTTATGCAAAAGTTCTGACGCCTCAGTAATTGAAGTTTTCCAACCAAAATACATACTAGATGGGCATCAAGCATTTTGCTCATTCGGTAGGAGTTTCTAAGAGTAATTTTCTGTTCTGATTTTAACCTAAATTATTGCACGAGAGCCCACGAGGTAGCACAGAAGTTATTGTGAATGTTCCGAAATTTTCTGCATTTTTAGAGCTACCTTATATACCGTATAAGATATGCGATCGATTTTAATATTAGTTTCAGGATACCCTATGGGGGGCTTTTCTTTCTATTGTATCCTTTTCGGAAACAAAAAAGATAGCATAATGAGAACATGAAAATGCCAATTTCCATCTTAGTAATCCTATTTCGAATGCTTGATTTCGTTCTGCTTCTTTCATCGGAAAGGCATAATCGCGAATGGAGAGAGTGCAAAATTCCTCTCCCCTGGAAAGCCGTATGTAAAGGATGTGAAACTGATATCTGGGCATTGTGCTCAATCTCGATAAATGGCTTTCTACCCTGTTGTCAACGCTCCAGTTTTTATAGCGCACACAAGGCAACTTCTGAACACTACAGACAATGACCAGTAGAAATTATTGCTATCTTGAAGCCACTTAGACATAGAAAGCTCAATTCGCTTGTTCATATTAGGTTGTCCGCAAAGTTTTGACTGTTTCAATTTAAACGATCACAACTTTCTTAACACTCATCGGATTTAATCCAAATAAGCACCATTCGAATCAGCACACTTTTGCCAATGTGACAGCAGTCGAGAAATCCCATCAAAAAAACTGGGTGGTCGAGAATCCACGAAATCTACGAAGGTCTTTTTTGCCTGGTCCTAATTGATGAAGTATTTTTCAGCAAGGAAGTTCTGAAAATGTTTGAAAGGTGATAGTCGGTTGGTGAAAGGTCTGGAGAATATGGTGGGTGTTAACCCCCAATTCGTTCAATTTATGGATAGTGATTTGTGAAACGTGTGGGCGGGCGTTGTCATGCAAAAGAATCGGACCCTTTCTTTTGATAAGTTTGGCTGCATCTGACAAAATTTTCGGTACAATTCGTCGATTTCTTCACAGTAGGGTTCTGCTGTGATGGTTTGGCCTGGTGATAAAAAGTTATAGTGGATCACACCAGCCGATGACCACCAAGCCGTGACCAGAATCTTTTTTCGTGAGGGTTCGGCTTTAAAATTACCTCGGTGGTTCGTCGAAATTCAACCAACGAACGTCTCCTGTTATCATACATGACCCATTTTTCATCACAGGTGACAATTCGGTTCAAAAACGGGGTCGTTTCTGTTGCGCAAAAGCAGTGAAGAGGAAACCGCGAGACGTGCCAATTTCTGCCGGTCACTCAAATTGTGGGGCACCCACTTATCGAGTTTTTTCACCTTCCCAATGCGTTTCAGACCATCTGCAACACTGGATTTGCCAACGCCTAGCTTTTCTGCAATCTCTCGAACTGTTTGGGATGGGTCAGCCTCCAAAATCCCCTAAAATCCTCGTCAGATATTGCTTTAGGTCGACCGCTATGAGGTTCATCTTCAAGGCTGAAATCTCCAGAACGAAATTTGTTGAGCCATTGCCGCACAGTGCTTTCTCTAGCACTATTGGGCCCCCACACCTGGTTAATTTGTTGAGCTGTTTCGATTGCGGATTGCCCCAATTTATAGTCGAAGAAAAAAATCGTCCGAAGTGCTCTTTTCACATGCTTGAAAAAATCTTGAAAAAAGGGGGTTCATCAAGCAATGGTGAAACGGCAGTTATACCATCAGATAGCGCAAAGAATTCTCTTCAGGATGTACTACTGAGACGCAAGGGAGAATGAGTTTTTAATCAGCAATGAATGTTCAAAAAATAGTAACACAAAACCTGCAGAACTTTCCGGACAACCTAATAATATTTTCTTCTCATTGCTGGAATCAAGCAATTGTGAGTATTAAAAGAAGCGAGCCCGTTTCATGATATGGCAGGGTGTGGAAATAAATTATGTTGTCCCAAAAGTTTGTGAACATTTTTTAATCTCGTGTGAGATCTTTCCTTGACCATTTCCAGATTCAGTGTGGTCTGTGGAATGTGTGTTATGTGAGTATCTCTTCTTCACCTTCCCTCGCAGTAGCTGTTCTCATAGCCGAAGCAGTAATTAAAATTCATCATTTTCTACACACTCCGATGTTTCCAAAAAGCCGCAACGGGTTGTCACAAGCGGCATTTCTCTGAGTTGAGTCCTTGTGGTACCTTCCACAGTATTGCGTCGAAATGACTCAATCGCTTCCGCTTGGGTGACTTCTATATAGGGGAAAACGGTCGTCCAAAGAAGCCACTTGCCTTGGATTTGGACCTACTGTGTTCCTTGATTAGAACCAATTCGTACCAATCAACTTGCTATCTAGTCCTTACATTTGACGCTCCCAAAGCGCAAATGAGAGAGGGCCTCGATCGCCCTGAAAACATTTCAAGGCGTCAAAATGTTTCTCATGAGTTGACCAATACTCCAAAGGGAGCACATGTGACTACTGTCTACAGCGCCTCTCCCGCTTCCGCTGCACGCACTGGTTGAACAGCGCTGTAGTTTAAGGAGTAGGTGTCTTGGTGAATCACTTCCGGAAGCGCCAGCGGCCAAACCCCTATAAAGGGCAGAACCGTCTTTCTTCCTCCTCAAAACGAAATTTTTCCCTTCCAATGCCATGGTGACCAGGGAACCCTGTTGTAATCAGCTAAGTGGGGGAGTTCGGAATCTCCATCATTTGGTCCCAAAACCGAGCAATGTTTGCCTACTCCACCACAGCTCAGGGTCACACATTTGGAAAATGACACTGCTCGAGATCCTGAAGCTTAGCTGGGAAATTCGCCACAGTATAACACTGACTTAGCTCTTTCCGATCGTCCTAAACTAATCCCACAGCGGCCATCTTCTGGGTAAAAAAATACGATTTTTGATAGTACCTCAAAAATGACCCAGCTGCCTTTCTGGGCACAGAACCAAGAAGCTTCTGGAAGCAAGGCAACCACTCATTGCGTGGTGGTTGGCAACATTCGTCCAATGGAAGGTAGCATATATATTAATGTTGAAAATTTCTTCTCACTAAAACAAACTTAGCTTGAAAAAATTTTCGAAAGTTTCATAGACTTTTGGGACAAGCTAATAATTTTTTCACTACTGGTGGAAGGGCGGTGCGCACGCGCCCGAGCGCTAGTGGTTCGGCTCCTCCGACCAATGAGGCTGAAAAAGCTGGCCACTTATCTGCGCTCCTCCGCCTCAAGAAAACGAGAACCTTTCCTGTAGTAACCTCCAGACTGGCTATGCCCTCATGTCGCACTTCATCACTGAAGCGCGCTCGAGGGAAGTCGCATTCATATGCATGACATTGACGAGGGTTTGTTCACGCTGTCGCAACCTCGATTAATTTTTCCTCTATGCAGCGTCTTCGTCAATGGCAAACTATAGTGCCCAAAAAGAAGGGGACTTTGCTGTCAGAGCGAAACATGTGGCTGATTGGTCGCAAAAGCAAATGATGCAATGTGACGTCTGGCGATAAAGTTTTCAAACATATGTTGATAGTAGCATTGGACATATAATCCCACTAAATGATACGGTGCGGGTAAGGATTAAAGTGCGAAAGCGCCCACAAAGGTGCCATGCTGACTCGGGTCACACTTGAATAAATGGCAATCGCAGCAGTATCCTATTTTGAAAAAGGCTTGACACGACAAAGAAGAAGCCATCTACCACGGCAGTGTAGGTTTGGTTCGGAACGTTTACTGACTACCTGCCACTCAGAGCCATACCTCGGGTGAAACAGCAAGGCTGAGAATTCGCAAGCGCATCATGCACCAGAAATTGACCCTTGACTTCTCTGCGACAGTCAAATACACAATGCAACGGTAGAATCAGTTCATAAGAAATGAACTTATCCACGTGGATCACGAGACAATGGGTCCCAGAAGCGTGCTCGCGCCTTCAAATTGAAAGTTCAGTGATGCTGGGGGAATAGAGTTATTGAGTAGCGCGGAGTCCTACTTAACAATTACACAGTGATGGTTTAGGACTAGCGATTCGAGCGATAAATAGCAGCAGTATTCGGGAGCGGTTTTTTTCAAAAACGTTCACAAGCCAAGTTCATGTGCGTCTATTCATTCTGCTCGTGCAGTGGCTTTGTAGACAGGCTTGTGCTTGCGTGATATTAGGAAAGTTCCAACACCACGAAAGCAGAGAACTACCTCCTAACTAGGTAACAGCAGAGGATCTTCCTCCGAGAATGCTACCTCAAGCGCTCAGCCCTCGTCACTGGAATTTCGGTATTGAGAACGCCGAGAGGAGCTCATTTTTTTGAAAATATTAGACTGGTGAGGAAGTCTCGTCTGTTTTTCGGAAAGTTTCTCGCAAGAAGTGTCCTGAAGCGCTTGCTCTTCCTGTCGGTTTATTCGCGATGCCGAGTTCATAGGAGCAGTTTCGATCCATCACTGTATAAATGGGGCCGAGGCACTGTAGCGACGGCAGCTGCGCGCAACATCAACAGTACAGGGGGGGGGCAAAAAAAGTCACTTTTCTTCATTGACTTTCGTGGCGCTATAAGTTACACTTTATAAATTCTAATCGGACATTTCTACCACCATATTAAAGAGCATATTAAATACTATTATGAAACTCCGCCACAGCCTTCTGGAGCGCCATCGAGAGATTCTGGCACGCGACCGTGAGTGGTGCCTGAGATCAGCGAGATAGTCGATTTCTCCGCCACCGTAGACCACCCTATTGAACTCCGCCCGAACCGGGTAATTGAGGGGATTCAGGTCAGGTGACCTACTTGGATATTCCATCTTCTTTAGGTACTCAGCCCCCTTCCATTCCAAGTAGGCGAGAGTTTCTCCAACGCCCTTCGATTCCATGTGGTGGCACCCAATGCTGTAGCAGTACAAAGTTTCCAAGGTACGGGCGACGACATGTGAGGAGGATATTCTTCTCGAGTTGCTCGATGTAACCGCCAGCGCTCACCTTCAGTCCGGGGTCCACGAAGAAAATATTGGTCTTTCCATTCCAGGTACCCGGTCCATACCATCAACCCGCGCCTTGACGACTGCGGTGAAGATGATGTCCTAGACCGTAGCGACGTTGTCGGAGCTGCTCGATGTTGGAGGTCTTCCAGATCGAGAGTACTGGTCTCCAGGTAGCTACCCATGGGTGACTCCACACTAGAAGTTTCGCAGCTGTTTGGAGGTGACATGAATTCCAGGTCTTCTCCAGTCAGGCTGCGACTGGAGATGACCTTCATATTTTGGTGTACATGAAGGTGGGCGAGGGCCAGCTCCTGCTTATCGAGGAACATCTTGGGTATCTTCCGCCCTGGTACTCGTATCCACGTCTTCTCTCTGGGCTGCAAAAACTTTGCTGATATGTGACTCGGTCGAAGTGACTTTTTTTGCCCCCCCCCCTGTATTCTGGGTTAAGAATCCAGCCACGTTCATTGTCCATCCACCGCTGCTTCGCGGGCACAGGAAAAAGAGACGCTGTCAAAAGAAATGTCGGTGGAGACCAGAGTCAAGCATACGTCGCAGAATCCATGACAAGGAGGTCGTATTCGACCTACATCGGGAGGGGTTGGTCGTATCTGCGAAGGTTAGTACTCAACACAGCGACGACGAAGTCTGCAGAATGGGTGATGCGTCCGGAGAGGAAGTCGAGTACATTGCGCATTTCATGAAGTCGTTGATCAGCAACTCTTTGCTGCAGTTTCTCAATTAAGTGGAAGATGTAGGAGAAACTACCCAAGATATGTAGATATGTGGAAGTAAGGGTTTCGGGAGTAGAATCTTTACATTCTATAAACCAGTAACTTTGTGTGTCGGTTTGTATGTTTGTATGTATGTGTGTATGTATGTATGTTTGTCTGTCCGTCCGCAAAATGCTTTACGGGGTTCGAATATTTCAGTGGGAGGAAAAAACGACCGCTAGACAAACCGGAAACCGATTGGTGCAGATGTATCAATCCAATGTTTTGATTGTGATAACAGCATATATAAGACAACCATTCGGTACACTCCGAGCCATTGCACGAGCTGCTCTCGTGGCAACAGGGTGTGGGGGCACGGTGGGGTGGAGCCGATAGGGGGGGGGCACCGAGGGGACCCTCCCCTCTGCTTCCTTCCCCTGCACGTGCTCAGCCGAGCATGAGCATGTGCAGGTGAAGGAAGCAGAGGGAAGGGGGTACGGTGAGGAGGGGAGGGGGGGAGGCGTGGCGCACGCTTGAGTAGGATAATAGTAGGAGTGGAGGATACAACCGCTAGCAAAACTGCAAGGTAATCCATAATCGAGTAAATTAAGATGTTCTGATTGTGATAATACCCTCACCCTAAGACAACCATTTAGTACACTCCAAGCCATTGCTCAAGCTGCTGGACGTGAGCTCGCTCGTGGTTGCTCCATCTATTACGATTCGATAAAATTGCGCATTATGAGTAGCTAGGTGAATGAACAAATTCCGTTCCCATTATGTAAGTGCGCCTGCCAAAGCTAAACTACCTAAAGACAAGGAGCGATCCGACTGGTATCCTCATATTGTATCTAGAGCTGTATCTTTGTGTACGGCGAAAGGCGAAATTTCGCTATAATTCGGCTACCGTAGTGCTGCTAAGCTCATCAAGAAAAACCTTCTAATTTTCAATGAAATGAAGACAACCGTTCTATGTCATGCCTTGGCGAAGTTATCGCCATTGAAAGGTGAAGAACTCGGGTTTGCTCAAAATTCCCCGCGTTATTTTTAGACCAGAAGCCGCCATGCAAGCTTGATAGAACACGTATTGTATTTTTCATAGAGCCTGGCCGTACAACTTAGACCATTTCTTCTGCTCTGCGAAAAATGGTACCTTGATGAAGTTATACCCTTTCAAAAATACTATGTCATTGCAATGGGCCGACAGGGAGCTGATCTCAATAGGCGACGCGGCGGCAGTGAGCTTAACCCTACGGCTTCGTTTCTGTTTTGCATTTTTTTGTTTCATCCCGGATGGCGTTATTGCAAAGTCTTTTCGAAGTTCAAATCCATGCATTACAATTCCTTAAGAGGTAACTCCTTTCGTTCTCAGGGGTATGTTCACTGGTTCAGAAAATGGGCCTGGATACTCAGATAACTGTTAGGTAATGTCCGCGCAACACGCAATGTATAGAGAGAGAGATACATCCTGATAAACAGAGCAGATGACTCTGAACATCCACATCACTAGCGGGTCAAGGGCGGGTTGGGTAGGGTCATGATGTACGGAACACACATGAACTGAGCTAAGCCCCGCCCACTGTGGGCGGGGCGTGCGCACAGTTGTGAGCTACATTTCAAAAATTCGTAGTTCGGTTCCAAAAGAGCCCCGAGAGTGGAAAAAGTGGCAAACGATAGGCAATCAGTTGGCGGACGAAAACAATGAAGCGCGTGATGGGCGGGGCGTTCGCCGAAGTAAACGGTACTGAGGACAAAACCCTCGAAAGGAATCCCAAAAACCTCAGGAAATGGGGTGTAAGGTGAAACCGAGCAATGGTTTGGCAGATTAATGAGTATACCAAATGGTAAGGAGTATACCAAATGGTTGGCACGGTCGGCAATAGTTCATTCTGCAATTCCTCATGACCAAGGGGAGAGCCGCATAGAAAATTTTGATGACTGTCTTCTGAGGGTTATGTATACAAGAAAAAGAACGATGAAGTGCTGTAATTCTCAGATTAATATTTTTTTTTCGACCATTCGCCCGGCGAAGGCGAGCCGGCCGATCCGACTGGCCCTCCCTCTCATGGAAAACTTCTCACCGGGACCCACTTCACACGCGGAAGGAGGATCGGGCGGCTCCTTTCATGGAAAACTTCTCATCGGGACCCACTACACACGCGCAAGGAGGATCGCCCGAACGAATGAATCAAATGTTATCCGCACCAGGAAATTGCGTTTTACTTGTATTCCAAAGCGCAATTACAGGACTTGGCAAAGTGCCAAGAGCGCTGCGCGCGACACGCGCCGCGCGGACGGCTGTTAGCATAAACGGGAGTCTGCGCCGCAAAAGGCATTGGGCGGAGCATGGAGGAATTAGCGTGTTTCACGGTCCTGTATCTCCATTCCTGCGCATGTTAGGACGGGAAACCGCTACGCTTCGACAGCTGGGGGCTGATAGTCACGCACAATCAGACTGTGTATGATCGTACCATGTATCTTTAAGGACTATTCGCTCAAACTTTCGATGCTAAGATTTCGTCACTACAATCCACTAGAGAGGTGGCGCCCACACTGAAAAAGAATGCTACGGTAAGCCAATGAGCGATAGTGATAATAGAATTAGGAGGATCTAAGTTCAAATCTCAACACACATACACATACAGTGCTCATCATTGCGGACCGGTGGGGCGTGGCAGTGCGGCTGCATTTGGTGCGGTTTGGCAAAGTCGTTCTGCACCAGTTTTTGAAGCGAACGGCTTCAACAATGTGCGCACTCCTTCTGGGCAGACACGCCCTACCGGTCCACAATGATGAGGACTGTAAATGCATGACCACTGTCCTTCCAAAGTGAAAAAAGGGTTTGGGGTGAAAGCCAGGATTGAGCCGACAAATACGCCCTTTAAAGACATATGGCACGATAATTTGGTACCCAGCCTAAAATGCTGGCAGGGTGCTATATAGTGGGAAAATGGCGAAAAAACGAAGTGAAACGGTCAAAAACCTGCGAAGAAAAGCCTTCGTTCTTGGTGACTCAAGAAGCAATTTCGTACGGGTTTCTCCGTTGACATCGTGCCAAAAACCGCTGCCGTAGATGTGACCGCATGTATTTACTCATCTATGCAGCACCATGGCTGCTTCATGTCAACCCTTTCGCTTCATATTTTACTTAGCGAATGAAGCAGTAGAGCATCAGTCAGGGTACAGCATAGGGATAGGCGAAATGTCGGTGTGAGTACGACCCCCCCCCCTCCGAATGGGGTCCGCGCCACGACCCCCCCCCTTTTTTTCCCGTTGGTACGACCATACGAATTAATACGACCCCCCTTTTTCCACAAGAAAAAATCAACTATCAAAATAAATTTGTCTTACCCCAAATACGACCCCCTCCCCAGCGGAAAAGTACGACCCCCCTATGTGTTTCACACAACGATGCTGTGCCCTGGCATCAGTACAGTCCATTCGTGAGCGGGCGGGCGCGGTGGACGTCCGGGTCGGTATGTTGCGGCTCAACAAGGCATTATGAGGGCACCTTTCTGGGAAGAGGCGCTACGCAGCACCTGCTCAGGCTGACGGGATTTCTTGTTGCTAGGCGTAATAACCCTTCGCGTCTTCTCATCGTGCTAACTGCCTTTTAAGAACAGTTTTCACTCTATTCTCACTGAAGAACCGCGGAAACTGATTGAGAGTTTCTGACGGAGACTGAGAAAAAGGCTGATCGCCTGAGCAACGAATGGTCCAGCTGGTTTAAGCCTCGCGAGCATTTATCAAAGCAATGAGTTTTGCAGCCCATGGCGAGCGTCATTGCCTAAATTACTTATTTTCTTTCATTTAATATCTTGCTTTCTGAGTTATGACATTAACTCATTATGTCAAATACACTCTAAATCACAGATGGTCTGTTTCGCCTGTTATCCTTAGACGAACCATCGTTGTCTCGCCAACCCCCAGGGCTCAGAAGCCGTCGATCGCCCAGCTAACACCGGGCAATCCTCCTGCTACGTTGAAGGTCCGGCTTGGCCGGGCGGTCTTCACCTAGGCGAGGTAGAATGCGCAAAATATGCCAAACGATCACAGTTCATATCACTGAAAATACAGAAAAATAGGTTGAAGGTGGGTCTACTTCAGTCGCAAGTCATGCATACCTGGTCTCTTTCGCTAATCCTGACTTGCAACAGTGAGAAGGCTTCAATATTTCGTTAACGGCCGCAGCAGTGATAAGAGAATGGGTGTGACATACAATGCCTCCTATTCTAGAAGAGGCACAATTGTGCAGCTATGGATGGCAGTGAGAAGGGGAAAGCCACATTGCTCTGTTCATGTCATGTCTGCGTTACACAGTCGCCTACAAGTTATCAACGACGGAACTCTAGCCTTTGACGTTGGCTTCTTCACGACTGCGACCTCCACTTCTCAACACGTCATCTTTGCAAAACACAGCTGGCAAACTTCCGTAGTTTTTTATTACTCATCTCGTTTCAGGCGGGCAATATACGCCCTATCCCCCCTGCCTTTCATCCCATCACATCACTATATCATTGCAGGCATCTAAGGAATCAATGGGTTCAATGCTCAATTTTGATTCTGTTTACATCGTGCCGGCTGATTACATCAATTTATATGATTACTTGTCACCCGTCAATGATGTTTCTATCACTGAACCTTTCTAATTCGTAGTGTAAAAGCTACACCACCTTTAAGATCTACGACGACGGCAAGGTCCCTTATACACCCTATCAATTGATGTCACTTCCTTTCACCCAGCATAGATGTCCTGATGTCACCCCTTACTGGACATGATGGAAGCAAAGCTTCGCTAATGCTGTGACCCGAGCTGTATACACGGCTGCGCCGTAACCCTCCAATGATATTCTTGGCTAGTAATATAAGTCGCACCTTGGATTTAAGGCCTAAACGACCGACGCCGTAATCTGGGTTTTCAGTATGGTGGCCTTCCGAAACCTGTCAGTAGCCAATAATGTTCCTGCTGAGGATACAGCATCGTGATGTTTGAGATAGTGATGCCAGACCGACCCCCTCCTCGAGGGAGGGTTTTGGTACGACGCTGGTGCGAGCTATGCATACTGAGACAACAAGTGAGGCCCATACGCCACATACAGGGGCACCAGGGCACGCCTGTATACCTGAAGCTGGGTTTTCTTATGTTAGGTATCCCCTAGCCCAACATCCCAGCCTCAGGCTCACTACCCGATTAGAAACGGGGTGAAGGTAACATCATAAGGAGCGAGGGGAGAGACCACTTGGGGGAATAAGTGAGGAGCCACGGGGCCATGCAACGGTAATAAGCGTGCACCCGATCCACTAGCACCCAGGAGAAATAGAGAAGAAAATTGGTCAAAATCAGGTTTATGCTATGAAATTAGACTTTACCAGGCCACGCTACTGGACAAAACGAGGAAAAATAGTAGGTCCCGAGAGCATCGATTTGATTTCATTTGATTTCGAGTACTTCCTGAACTTCCTCTTAGTGCATGTTTTTGCATGAGTATCTCCCGTCAGGTTTCTATAATCTTTTTGTTACCTCCTTCCCCAATGGTTTCCTCATTTCGTCCACCCCACCTTACTGACGAGCCCCGGGGTGGCGGAATTACAATGTATGAGGCAGGGGGCGAAACAAACTATGTCTATTTCCTTCTAATCGAGACAAGTAAGGTTATCCTAACCGCAGGCGCGATATAGGCATAAGGGAACGAACGCGGCGGTGTTTGACACGGACGTTGGCCCTTGAACAACATCCTCAGAAGGGAAGGAGCTTTCGGCAGGGTGAATCAACCCATGAGACGGTTTTTCTATTCGAATGGCTGCTATAATGTGTTACGAGAGGAGTCCTTCAGATCATGGTACAGCATGGGAATGGGTGAACGGCCCCAGGTAGGGCACGCCATTGCGTTGTGATCATTTCCTGAAAAATACGACCCCCCTAATTCCATCTTCAAGTACGACCCCCTCCCCATGTTACCTCTTCCCTAGATTTTTCCAACCTCCTACCACTTTGTCTATTTTTTCCCAAAAAATTTCTGGTTTTTTTACAAAATTTTGCTGTCGAGCGGGGGGAGAGGAGGTCGCAGTACCTATGTACGTCCCAAGCACGTCCAGCACTCTGGCGCTGGTGTAGCATACTGACAATACGTACGAGGAAGGGGCGATGATAGGAGCTACGATCACCGCCCACAAGGGCACCATGAATTTATAAACAAACAAAAGGACTCACGACGTGACGATTAATAAACAGATGAAAGTACATTCCCGGACTTTTCTGATCGTAGGAGCACATTTGCTTGCAATTGGGAAGCCCTATCTAGAAGTTACACCTTCCAAACACCTGCGTGAAAGCCCCATGCATGGCGCATTGCAGAGGTGATGCCAATTGGCGCCCAATGGCCTATTTCCTGATACCCTTTGCGAAAACATGTGTTTTAGAAGCATACCAAAGTCTTCAAGCCAACTGGAGGTTTCATGGCCTCGGAGGGGCTGATTTTTCGTGTCGTGGGGGGGTCACGAAATGATCACAACGGGGAATTTTTTCGAATAGCAGGCCTAGGAAGAAAATTAAAGCCTTGCTGGAAAGTAGAAATCTTCAAGCTTCCGGCACAATTCTTTTTTTACGAAAGGCCGTGTATGAAGCTTGCCATGGACGTCCAAAGCGTAGCGACTCGCGGTTCGCAAAAATGATCACAGACGGATCACAACGATGATCACAACGGGGAAAATCTCTGGAATCGGAACGTTTTTGAAATCGCTCAATTCAGGTGACAAGAGCCAACCTAGCTCTACTCATTCCCACTTACCCCTCTCCGATAGCTTCACTTTCAACGAAGTTATGGGTGTTCAAATGAGGGGTACTTTTCACGTGTTTGGCTTGAAATTGGCTCCAGGCCGTAAAATAGCGCGCACCAATGAGCTTGTATGAGCGCGCTGACCGCGAACAGCCAAAATTCAAAAGTAATCCGGTTCCCAGCTGGCCTGGTGAGTTTTTTTCTTATCCATTTGATTGTGAATTATTTTGATTGTTTGTTTTTGTTGAGTTTGATTTTGTTGTGAGGAAATTGCTCAGGATTCAATTTCTACGGTTTCATAGGTAGCTTTTGCAATGGATTCTTTTCTAGATTTTGCGGATTAGTGGATTGGGATTTATCTAGACCAGATGAAGTTTTTTTTGTGAGGAAGGAGGAAAAAGTTTCAGCAATATTTTTTTTTAGGCCTAGGAATAGTTCGATAGTGCCTAGTTCTATTTATTGTCATCTACATCGTCCCTTTTGAGCTTCTTTTCACTTGTACCGTGTATCACCGCTCTCTCCACTTCAACATGGGCCATGCGTTTACGACCCCCCCCCCTCCATCGCGGGCAAATACGGGGCCATGCGTTCACGACCCCCCTCCATCGCGGGCAAATACGCCTCCCCCCGTTGTGATGATCACAGATGACGTGCCCTGGCCCCAGGATGGCCCCATCCAGATTTCCACAAGCACCTCCTCTATCATAGCTACCACCTTACCACTTATTTCTCCATGGCAGATACCGTTCAGCGGTAAAAACGAGACCAGGGAAGAATCGTTCTGCTCAGAGAGTTCCTCGCCGAGCGGGATGCGACTACACTTCCCAGCAGCGAAGACGGACCTCCAAAAGGATTACGCGTAAGTGTTTTGGAAACACACTTAGTTCTCAAGTGTGTGTATCCAAAATGATGAAGCCTTCGTAAAGCAGGACATTGAAATGGTCATAAAACATAGTTTGAATGCCCTGCTGCTTGTACATGCATACTATGGCGAGAAGCCGTGTTACGAATTCTCTATTCTTGGTATCGTATCGATTCCAGCTCTTCTTCCTTTTCACCTCACTCTCATCATTCTAAATGGAGAGAGAGCCAGTGGACGAGCTACCAGCTACTAGCTGATATCCACTTGGGGTTGGCACTGGCTTGAGGTGCGCCCAAATTTGAACGTGAGTTCCTGCACATTCCGAAATTTCAACCTGAATGTCTGCACATTCAGTTTTTATATATGATTTAGGCTATATAACCGCTTACGGAATCTTCTGGCAAAACTTGAGCCTCAGTTCATCGCGGAGCGTGCCTTCAACGTAATTTGGTCCACACAATGACTCAAACAGACCAGTCAGTGTTAGAGAACTTGAGAAAGAGGACCGATCCCGGAGGAATGAAAAGCTGGATTAGTCCAGGTTAGATTTGACCCTCACTTTGCTGATATCAGCACCTTTGCTCAACTGACTGGTACCAAACGACAGTAGATGTAAATGTATTAAAAATGGTTTGGTTGTTAGGGTTCCAGCTCGCAGACCGTGCTAGTGCGGATGTGCCTGCTGCAAAACATCCGCTCATAGTTGAAAGTATGGAAGCTATCTGTGCAAACTTTGCCTTCTCCCCAGTACAGTTCTGCCTTCTTCTTGTTCTGACCTTCGCGCTCAAGAGTATGACGATTTTCGCAATGGGCTTACGAATGACAAACCTAAATGATTTACCATCCTTCTACCCAGTTTGCACTCAGAACCAAGAAGGCCGGTGTTGTCCTGCGCGAAGCTCCCCTTCCATGGTACCCTCATAGAAGTTGGTGTAGTACGGGTCAGCAGCCAATAGTTTTGATTTAAGACATGTCACGTTTCATGACACATCACTGACAAAAGAAGGAAACCACATTTCAAGAGATGGTAGAACCTCTTCTATGCACAGCATCGTTGTGTGAAACACATATTTGATAGGCAGTCGTACTTGGAGCCGCTGGGGAGGGGGGGTCGTATCTGGTAGTTATTGGGAGAGGCGGGGGTCGTGTGTGCCTTTTAGAGAAACTTGCGGTGTTGGAAAAAAATTGGGGGGGGGTCATAACGAGACCCTCCCTCGACGGGAGGTCGTACTAGCGCCATCATTTCACACACCACGATGCTGCACATTGCTTGCAGGTTGCTCCACTTTGAGTGTAGGTCCTCCTTTCGGAACTAAATGTCATCGCAGGACAGCAAACATAAAATCGCTGCTGCGTTGTCTTTAAGGCTCATAGGACTGCATTCTACTCGGACATGTCCGAATAATGGTCTTTTGGCCTTAAACCGTTACAATTGTGTGGGGGAGAGGGAAGGGGTCATCCAAAAGACGTGCCCTTCAGTCCCTCCATCATATTCTCTTCTTACTTTACAAGGTGCAGGGAAAAATAATCACGATGGAGACCGCTCAGAAGACTTATGAGCAGGAAATGAATTATTAGGGCCGGTTAGTTTTTTACATTCATTCTTCGCATGTTAGTCAAGAAGTTTCCTCTTCCCTTTTTCCGTTGATGCATCAATGTTTCAGTTCCTAGGTGAGTTTCTTTCTATTTTCTTTCATCGTTTGAATTTGTATCGTAGACTACAAGGGGGCAATGAAAAAAAGTTACACTTCCCTACTTATTAAATTCTGATCAGACATTTCCATCACCATATTCAACTTCATATTGTACACTATCACGATACTTTGCCGCACCCGTCTGGACGAGCGCCGTCGAGAGTCTGACACGCGACATGACTGGTGCCTGAGTTCAGCGAGATCGTTGATTTCTCCGCCGCTGTAGTCCACCCTCTTGAGCTCTACCCCGAACCGGGTGATTGAGGGAATTTAGGTCAGGTGACACACTTAGATACTGAGCCTTCTTCAAGTTCTCACACCCTTCCTTCCCAAGTAGACGGACGTTTTTTCAACGCCATTCGATTACACGTGCTGACACCCAAACCTACAGCAGTACGAAGCTCCCAAGAAGGTAAAGGCGACGGCATTCGGGCAGGATATTCTCCCCTTGGTCGATGTAAAGTAGCGCTCACCTTAAGCCCAAGGTTCGCGAAGAAAATATCGGTCATCCCATTCCAGAAACTTCCGGTCCATAGCAGAAATTCGCGACTTGGCGACTGCGGTGAAGATATCCTGGACCGCAGCGACGTCGATGGAACTGCTCGATGTTGGAGGTCCTCCAGCTCAAAAGTGCCGGTCTCCAGGTAACTGTCCATGGGTGTCTCCATTGAAGAAGTTTCGCAGCTGGCTTAAGGCGACATAAATTCTGTAAGCCTTCTCCAGTCAGGCTGCAGTTGAAGATGACTTCATATTTCGGTCTACATGAAGGTGATGGACAAGAACCTGCCCCTGTTTATCGTAGAACGATAAGGTAAGGTAGGTATCTAGGTGTCGTCGCCCTGGTACTCATATCCATGTCTCCTCTCTGGGCTGCGCAAACTTTACTCGGCCAGAGTGTCTCTTTTTTGTCGCCCCCTCATACGTATTCGAGAGGTATTCTACTATACTAAACACGGTGTATTCTCGGTATAGGTGTGAAGGAAAAGGCAGGGAATGAAGATTTATGTCTCTCACTGTCATCCTCGCGATAGCTTCCAATGTCATCCCCGATAGCTTCAATACATTTGTTTGCTCGGAAAACTAACTTTTCAACCCTCTATCAAAAATATTTACCCTCCTTGCCCCAAAGTGTGCGTTAATTACAGCCTTCAGCTCTTCATTGTCGAAAAACGCTTCCCTCAGAAACGTTTTTTTTCATTCTGGGGAGAAACAAAGAATCACTACTTATTTTCTTGGTTTTCTTTTCATTTTCGCAGTTTTCTTTTTATATTTCATATCATTTTTTTGAACAGTAATCATTTTCTCAACATTGTCGGATCAGTCAACCTGAACTTCTTTCACCAGATGACTAGGTAGCATTAATGATAAATCAATGAGGTTTTGTATTTATACCTTCCGGGAGTGTCATTTCCTATTGAAATGATTTGAATTCCATCGCCTCTGTGCCCCGATACCGAGAATTTGTACGCCCCTGACCAGGAAGGTCGTTCAGGGCGCGCCCCGCTTTTTCAAAATGGTTTTTTTTGCATTTTGTAGGGGCTTGAACATAGACCACAGAAGTGGGGTTCATTTTCGCTGAGCGGCCCCAGGAACGCCAAAAAAGGAGCGAAAAGTACGTCTATGTACCCCATATGAGAGACGTTGAGCGCTATACTGGCGCCAAATTGCGTCGACGCCAAAAATAAGTGTCAAAATCGTAGGCAGGACTATCGATTACCCATAATGACGAAATTCCAGCCAAAAAAATTTTTTCGAGTTTTCGGGTTGTGGTGGACCATTTGGTCGGCAGTGATGACCGAATGGTCGGCAGTGATGACCGAGTGATGACCGAAGTATCACATATTCGTGAAGACGACGATGGAACGACGCGATGGACGTAGCAGGCCGCCGGGCAGGACAGCCGTGTCGCAAGGACGCGCCCAAATATTTTTCTGGTTGGTTTATGCTCGTGAAAAAGCACCCTGGGCCTTTGCCGCTTCATAACCTGCTTGTTTAGAAAAGATGTCATCATCCTACCGGCACAAAAATTGCACTCATTCAAGTTCCTCAATTTTTTTCCAAGCCAACCTGGACGAATACTTCCCTTTCCTTCCTCTTTGCATGAATTTCATCGATTGTTACTTTTATGTTTGGATATTAATAAAATAGGGGTCCCTATGGCGAGGCACTGTAGACTTCTATGAAAGACTGTCGGGCACAACCCAACGCACACACCCAAAAAAGTCGAAAAAATTTTTTTGGCTGAAAGATTGTTTACAGGGGTAATCGATGGCCCCGATCACGATTTTGACACTTATTTCCGGCGCCGACGTAATTTGGCGCCTGGGTAGCGCTACACGTCCCTTATTTGTGTGTACCCAACGCATTCATTGAAAGAAACATGTTGCTCCTACTAGCGTTAAATGGCACCCCGTTTACAAATGAAGTTCCATATTCGTGATTCGGGCATGGTCTGACCTATAAAGGTCAACTTTCAATTACGGTCTTGCTTAATGGTATGTAAAACCTGTAATAA
>MU931182.1:0-25709 GCA_036418165.1 Cooperia oncophora
TGAACCTCGTGAAGTCCCCACTGCTCTGGCAGCGCAGATCTCGAACGAATTTGTTTGTAAAGGGCTATACTATCAGAAAAGCCCAGTAGTATTCTCTCGTAGCGTCTTGTATCAAGGTGCAGGACTCTGTGAGAGTAAGGGAGTGTGTTCTTTCATTGGAAAAGTAACGTTCTCGCCGTGGCAGTAGGAAGGTTATAAATCTCGCTCTGGCTTTCAAGCTCTTCGCTCTTCTTATTCTTTCCTTTCTTTTTCAATTATATTATTTTCTTTGCAATTTGATTCTCTGAATGATGTGGTCCTTTTCGGGTGTATTCCTATTCTGGGGTTATTTTATTAGCACCATCATCGCTAAATGTCACCTCTACGAAGAATCACTTCTGTCGCTGAAGTGTCGCCATACAGATAATATAGGCAGCTACTGTAGCAAAAAGTATCTGTTCGAAAATTTTTAGTCGTCAGTGGAGCAGTAGGCACAGGAGCAATGTGTTGATGTCTATGGAATGTAGGATTGTTTCCCGCAGATACGGGAGGCGGGTACAACATCTTTGGAAGAATCAACTCAGAGAGTCGCACTTGGTCGCTTGAATTCGTACCAGAGGAGGAAAATCGGGGGGGGGGGTCGCACTGACAAAGCCATTTCACACGTTACTGTACATTGCTGTACCTTGTGCAGGACCGGCACTTTCCCGGAGAAGTTGCAAAATCATTGAAGCTTCCGGAATGTTCTCGTACATGCAAGACCTGCCTGGTGGCAAGAAACCTAATAAAGCCCATATATCACGTCGCGGCTTATATGACACCTACTCACTACCATTTCCTATTCACATCAAGTCAATGAGGTTCTGGAACTGGGTCCCGCTCACTCAATATAACTGGTACCCCTTCTTTCGCACGTAATCCTAACGAGGAGCTTGTAAACGGTTCCTGACACCAGCATACACTCAGCGTTACGTTGTCCTTTACTTCTTTAGGGGTAGGAAGCGCGGCGATTGTAAGCACAGCCAGACAGCTCTTGTAGTTCGACCTTGGCCTCACTCGACAAGTCCTTTACTCAAACAGTAGTGACTAGATGACTACAGAGCATTCAGGAGAGCTGAACTGCGGTAGAATCACCTCCGAAACCGTGTCGATAACATATCCACGAAATAAGGTATACGATTTTGGACTAGAGCAAATGTACGGTGTGTCGAATCCTAGAAACGGACGTATTACGAAAATTCTCTAGGTTCTCTCTCTCGGAATGTACATGTCTAATCGGATCCAATCTTCGAAAATCCCATCGTTATAGATCTGTCAGAAAATCTTAGTATCTAATAAAGATCCCTCATCGGTACATATTTGAAGTAAGCATCGTCTGGTAGCCCACGAAAGTCCTCTAGTGTTCTCTAATATGGTTTCTAGCTGTTGGGCGCTTGTATAGACAACGCAACAGTGTCTGTTTCTATAGCTGATATTCCGGGGCGTTCTCAATAGGGATGGATTTTCACCATTGGGTTGTCTTTTCCTTCATCGATCACTAACTGAGCCCTATTTGTAGAACAATACAGCCGAAAGCAGGCTCAGCCCGCCCTTCCCCACACCGCTCCCACTGATTCCAACGTTATCACCTGTACAAATCAGGTTTTACGGTTTATATTACACAGGGAAGTTGGCTTCGCTGCTTTCCTTTCACCTCTTTGCGGGTTAATTTGACGGTTGCATTGGAGTGGACTGGCCAGCAGGTGCACGAACTCATGAGAGAAAAACTGTTTATTTGACTGAAACCCATCCTTTTATCGGTTAGGTCAAAACTGAGTTGCTCGCTGGAATCATGGTTCTTCTTCAAAATAACACCGGTCTGCTTCGGTTAGGGCTCATGGAGGAATCTCTGTAGTTGAAATCCTATGGCAATATCCAGCCGGGGCCCCCTCGTGTGAATGAACTTATTGGTCGGAAGAGGCTAAAAACGTCGAGCCAAGGGGTAGAGAAGGCGTCAAGGTTCCAGAGCGATCTGGATCAACCCAAAGGACGAGCAAACTCGGAGACTCCTTTTAAGGAATTCTGAGCTATCCTGGTAATTTTCTATAGGAAATCAACACATAATGGTGGCAGGGGGTGCTTTTGCAGCCACCACGCCTTCTGAGGGGTTGAGCCACTAAGGAGAACTCAATCACGCAGTGGAAGCATGAAGATTCTGATAAATACGAATCCGAAGGTTCTTAGAAATAGTACTGGTAAAGCGAAGAAATTGTTCTATGCACATTGAAGGTTACCGGTGATGAGCAAAGTCACTTTTCTAATAAGAGTCTCTGAGAGAGAATGCTTGACTTTACCTGTGTAGAGTCGAAGGTAAGAATAAGCTTTATATCCTATAGTGCCCACCCCCGTCCTCCTGTCTCAAACCCCTATTTTGTATTCAAGCATAAATCCAGGTAAAGTGCAGACCAGTTTAGCGCGTCGTAGCAATTGCCGAGGCCGAAAGGCGAATTTTAAAAGGTTTGTCGTGATGTTTCCCATGACTGAACCCAGACAGTCCAGTTCTCTCAGCTAATGCATCTGAAATGGGGCTGGCGCCGCTAAAACTAGACCGTGTGCTTCCCCAATTAACAGAAACAGCTAATGTAATGCGTAATCTGATGGCGTCTAGTCTCGAGTAACACATTTCTTACCCCCATCCAAGTGATCTGTCATCCATCTCTTACAGTAGACAAGTCTCATAAATTCGTAAATGCGTTCTGTATGGGTTTTGGGTGCGATCTCCGACGGCGACAGTCACAAAGAATGCCGTTATCGTAACGGAGGCCGTTCGAGGAGGACGAGACGAACGTGGCCGTTTACGGACCATCTTCAACCCGCGCGAACGACCCACTTGACGACCCTTGTGGAGGTTTTTGTTGATCGCACAGCGGCTAATGCGCACCTCGTCCAGGAGAACGTCCTCTATCGCTGCTCTATGATTGTGTGACTTGGCACACAAGTGTTTTCGGTGACTAATCTACTCGTCGGCGACGACCTTTTGACGACTCCCGTTGTGTCCAAACTCGAGAACAGGAAAGCTGCCAGCGAAGGGATACGGTCACCAACGGCTTACTGTTCTTCTTTGCTCACGCGTCTCTATCGTTTGCTCGACCAAGTGAGATTCACATTGTTAAGGTCCATTTCAATGCTTCCATTGTTCCTAACTCCTACTCCCAACATCCCTCTCTTCTCTTTATCCTCCATTTTACTTTCTTGTGTTTTTATTGGCCTTCTGGTACTCACAGTCTTTTTTTTGCCTGACAGTTCATTCGTTTCGTTTCTCTGCCCATCTTCTTTCTTCTGTGACATTGAACTTCTTGTATCGGCCCTGCGAACGTAGAAAGCTCGCTTGAGAAAGCTCAGTAGGCAAAAATGTGCAGTACTGACCGCACCCCCTGTGCAGGTTTAGATAGTAACATTGAATCATTGCAAGAAATGTGCGAAAACAGGGAAGCAAGTAAAGTAAAAGTGATAAAGTAAAGATATAGACAGGCTTATGCTATGAAAACATAAGGCTGTTTAATACCGTAATAATCTACAGTATAATAATAGATAGTAAACGACGATATTGAAGGATGAAAAAAAAATACTCGTGAAAACTACTACTACTGGTATGGGGCCGTCTCTGATGCTAGGGTTCTAAAGAACGAAAGAAAAAAAGAAAAATTCCTCTATCATAGCATTATTATATTCTACCATTATTTACGTATCAATATCGGCCATTATTACTGTTATAGTGTGTACTTTGAAGAGAGTAATTATGGAAAATCTTCGCTGTCGATCAATTCCTATTATGGGATGCGGCACGCATTCTGCTTCCATTCAGCATTGCAGTGGCTGCTTGAAGACAGCCCTCGCGCTCAAGTAGTACATGGTCGTCCTTCCTTGTGCAGGTAGTTCAGCCCCAAGCTGGATACTATCCCACTCTAGCATCTCCAAGTGGACGCGAGGAGCGAGCTACAACCGCTCAAAGTTCTAGTTCTAACGCCCGCTCAGTTGGACCGCCCCACTTGCTAGCTGCCCTCTGACGGAGAGCCGCTCAGTTGTTCTTTGTTGGGACGGCGGGCATTAATCGGGAACTGCATGTACTTTTTGCTGACCGCGCTCGTGCCCATGAATGATTTCTGCTCTCCTTCATCACATTTTATTCATTGGGAGCACATACGTCAACTGCAACCCATCTCGTAAGGTAAAACGCGTAAAAATCACGAATGATGCAATTTCATGTGCGTCGCAAAGCTCGACATACAGCAAAAAGCTAGCACACTTGCGCTTTAAACCACACTCTCGCGGACGCCAGTTTTTTTTTTGAATTTCTCCTTTTTTTCACACAAATGTTTTTCGTTCTCTGTCGTTGGTGTTTTCCATATATTGTTTTTTTGAAAGGGATGTTGCCCACTACTGAGAAATGCCATAAAGCGATTTGTGAGCCAGGGGTTGCCCACGGACCGCAGGGCGGTGTAACTGTAAGGAAGCAATTTTGTTTTCTTGAGGGCTCTTGTTGCTTTTTTCCTTCATTGAGGAATTACTTATCAGCTACTGGTATATAAATGATCAGCAATGATAGCAATTATCCTTGACACTTTTATCGCGGGAGCTGTCTTTGAATGAAATGTGGCCTATACAATGACTTGCGGAGGCCAGCCGATATACAAGTTATCCTCCCGACGGATCTGGTACCAATTTACCGTCCCGGAGGGTAGAAAGGCTTTGTCGGCCTGGGTGGGAGTCGGCCCGGGATTTTACCCCCATTCTGCACCCGTGGAAGGCGTACCACTCGTCACTGCACCACCTCCGTCTCATCATTGTACATTTTCACCATTATTATCATGTTCTATACTGCATTATCGTTATTATTATTATTTATCAATAGTGTACCTGTAGTTGTGTACTATTCTGTTTCATTAAAATTTCACATAAAGCTGCAAACTCAACTCAGCTCTTATCGAAAATGTTATGAAGGAATGTGAAATGACAGGAACAGTGAAGTTTTTGCCAGTTTGGAATTTTGTAGTCGTGTATTGCGTATTATTTCCGGGAACTCTTTTTCATTCCCTACGCCTGTGACCTTCCAACTTTCCCTGCATTCCGTTTAATTGCCCGGCCTGCCTTCTTTCATTCTTCAGCCTTCTCTTTTCACGCAGTAATTGCAAACATTTTTACTATGCTATGCAATACCACTAAATACTATATCATGCTACACTTGTAGTATACTAGTATACTGTACTATACTATGCTACACTATACAGTGATAATCTGTACTTTACTATACAATACAATACTACACTATGTGTGCCCATGCTTTCTTGCTTGTTTTCCTTGATTTCTTTTCCTTTTCCATCCGTTTCGGCTTTGCCAAGTTTTTAGCCCTTTTTTCACCTTCACACTTTTCTTGTTCGGACCAGGTTTCTGTACCTTTGAACTTCCTACCTTTAGTTCCTTTCTGAAGTGCCCGAACTTTCTACCTTTTCATCACTTTCTTGGTTCCCAATCGCGTACTGCTGCTTCGTTTTGCTTGAATTGAATGAATTTTATTATTTTTTATTGCTTTTCACGCCGCTCTTTCATTCTGTTTGGTGAATCGTTGCTTTTTTCATATCGTTACTGTTATTTCTGATTAATTGCTTTTGACGCAGTTCTGGCTTAGAGGGAGAGGTGGTGCTTTGCACTTTTGCCTCTTCTTCATGTCGTTATCATTGCCACAAGCATGTAGCTCTGTCTTTAAACATTGACTGGGTATCACTTCATGGCTTTTGCAGGAATTTACCATCTCTTACTGATGCGCTCGCAACACAACAATGGAAATAGCGAAAGAGCAAAATGCTCCCACCAAGCCGAACCTCTCTTCCTTTCTATTTTCTACTCTCTTCTTCAGTGTCGCAGTTTTTCATCAAACACCCCTACTTCGTCACTATTCAATCCTTTTTACGACGTTCGTTGTAAGGGGCGTGATGGTTAGCCTTCCACGATCGGTCTCAAGCTGACGGTGGTTTCGTTCTTTCTCCACTAAACTACTGCTTTTACTTCTCTTTTGACAGCTTAGCTTCAGCAATTGAAAAAATGGGATTAAAAGTCCTAGTAAAAGTGTTACAATCTGTGAGTAAAAGCACATCAAGCTTTTGATTAGTAATAATCGTACTGTATAATAATGGCTAGTAAATGATGTTGTAATACAATAATAAGCAATGAGCGTTTTGTAGATAGCCTAGTAGCGATAGAAAACTCCAAAAACTTAAGAACCGGGAAAATTTCCTAGCTTGCGGAAAAATTTGCGTGAGGACAGATATGACCCTCACCCACATCTTCCAAAGCGACAAACGACTCGACTCTTCCCAATGAGAGTCTCCTGACGGTGTGGTCGTGCCCGCGCGTGAATCAGTAGCATAGGGAAGAGAAAAGAAAATTTTCGGGCTACATATGACCCGCCAAACTGCTGCTTCCGCCACCAAATAAGAGACCACCGCGTGGATCCTTCCTGGCGTAAGAGCTGCCTGATAAAAATTTGTGTGTAAGAAACACTTTTATATCTAGACATTCCATAGACTGAAACCATCCATGGGATAGCACACCTCTCATCTGAAGATTAGCTGATTGTTTTGCAAAACATTAAATCGACACAGTATACTTTCAATAATAGCCGGGATTTTAACTGGAAATAATGTGCATGGCTCAATACGAACAAGTTAGCTGGTGTAATCAGTTTTTTTTTATTTTGGATACGCCCCTGATTTTTCTACGCATTGTATTATTTTATAGTGCCGTCCGCCAGCCAGCTTGACTCGACTCTAATTTGCCTGGTGCATAAGTCTTCCTCCAAACAAAATTACATAATAACGGCTGCTAATTAGCCAAGCGCCTGGTCGACCTCTTGACGATGCTCGGCTCTTGCCCGGTTTTCGTTTACATCATCATGGGTGATAATAACAGGTCCTGTCCTTGTTCTTCATCAGACCGACTGTGCGGATACTGTAGCCCCTGCAAGGACGGGCTTGGGCATGTTGCAAGTGCGCGCCATGCCCTCATCTAATGGGAACAGTCATCATAAAAAGATGCTTACCAGAGGACTGAGGCACTGGTGACGGATGTCAGGAAATCGTTGGCAAAATTAAACGAAAATTAGGCAAAATGTCAACTGCCTTTCATTTACTTATCAAATCATTTACCTACTGACTGCCTTGTTTGAGACGGGGGTGGTGTAGTGGCAAGTGGCATGCTTACCGCGCGCGCTGTCCCGGTCAAATCTCGGCTCGGGCTCCCTTCCAGACCAACAAAGCCTTCTACCCTCCAGGACCGGTGAATTGGTACCAGATTCGTCTGGGAGGATAAAACACTGACTTGTACATCGGCTGGCCCCCGCAAGTCATTGCGTAGGCCACATCGCATTCAATAAGCAAATCATTCTAAATACATAATTATAAAAGCATTCCTAGGAACTAATAGAAACGATAAATTAGAAGAATAAACAGGTAAAAGCTGTTCCTTTTTGACAGTTCAGAATGGAAGCAGAGTGCGTGGCGTATCTCAAGAGGGAACTCATCTTCGGTTCAGACTTTATCTGTTTATCCTTTATTTATTCATTTATATATTATCAATAAATTTGTTCAATTGTTGAAATCCAACCGAGGGCTTGTCATGGGACTCGTGAAGGAATTTCGAAGAGGCAAACAAGCGTAGGTTAACAGCGATAACTAGGGATAAAATTATGTGGTAAAAACATGAATAAATAGAAAATAGATAATAAATAAACAAATATTCAGGTGTTTTCATCTAGGTACAAACTTTATAAACATTTGACTAATGAATATATATTAAGGCCCGACTACGTGGTAATTTCAATTCTAACGTATATTGAAAGTAAGTTCAAGATCTGTAGGAAATAAAAGCCATTCTGTTTCCAATCGGAAACCGGATGGAAGTCATCACAACGCTAATGATTTACGATTCCTTAACGTCAATCTCTCCGATCGTCGTGGGAAACTAGAGGCTTGCCACGCGATAGAGTCTTCATTTGCTTTCGTGCAGCAAAACCCTTGTCTTAGCCGCTTTTTACTGCGCCCTTATGCGAATGCTGCCACGCCATTAGATCCAATGGAATATGATGACGCGTCTTCAAGAGGGTATCTATTCTACACCGATGTCTTTCAGGAATAGCGCTGCAAAGTCTTTCTTCTGCGTTCTAGGCAGGTATCGCGTATCAATCAGGTTAACTCTAATGGAACAGAACAGTAAGTTGGCATAGTTAGCGCACACCACCGCTTCGGATTACTTTAATACGATCTGTCGCCTCTCAATTTTCCCTTAGGGGGTTCCAAATCGGAATACAGCTTTCATCAACAGCGCGGCGCGCCTCCTTTTCCAGCAGCCTAAATACGTCCGCTCACGCCCTATAGCTGCATAATCGACTGCTTGCCCTCGCTACTTCGCATCTTTCAACGTTACTCCGGTGCCAGTCATGAGCGAACCTTTTCAATGCGCTCCTTTCTAACCCGGCGCGGGCGTTCTGGCGCAAGCTTCGTAGACCTGGAATACTTTTGCCTTTTCAATATTGGTTTGCCGCCATATTTCGCTCAGTCTCTATGCCTTCTTCAGGTCATGGACTATCTCCCCACTCGTCCCGATAAATACGAGGGCTTGATTCTGTTCGGATTTGGACTTCATGGTTCTGCTGAACGCTGTTCCACCTTGGTTAATTTTTTGTAGTCATTTTCAGGTGGACCCTAACAGCTCCTTTTCCTCTTTTTATGGTCTCTTTTGGACATCTTGATACTCCTCCTCAGCATATATCCACTTTTGAGTTCCTTCTTACCAGAAAAATTACGCTGTAGAACCCCTTAAGGTGTAGACCTATGTAGACCTAATCGGTCCAACCCTCTAGTCAGACGTGGCTGGGGACATTCCCACCTCAGAGGAACTTCCCTCAATCTCTCAATATGCCTTTCAGAGCAGACTCCATTCGGAGCACTTCACATGAGATAATTAGTTTTTCTATGTGGAGCCGAGCTTTTGCTGTGGTGTGTCGCGATAATGAGCTGATGGCCCAAGTTCACGCGCACGATGGGCCAACCCTCACTAATCCCGTCGATCTTACGACCGCACACGAATGGAAGGCTGATGAGTGGCGGAGGCCAGGGGCAGCCTAATAAAGACAGCTAAGCACACACATGCATAACACCATCCCTCTGATTTGCATATTCCCGAGAGATTTCATTTAAGAGTTGAAGCTGGACGAGTTCGTATCACGTTATGAATTGCGATGATGAAGTGAGACGGATTTGATGGGCTATAGTCGAGCTTTAACCCAATATAGCAGATTTCACTTTATAGATTAGGTGCCACTGTTGATTAAGCTATTTATTTTTTATTTATTTATTTATTCAATTATTTGTCTATTAACTTATCTGTTTTATGAACTCAAAGTGCACCTTCATAAGGAAGGCAGAGACTTTGGGTAAACAAAAAGCAATTCCAGAAGAAAAAAAAATCAAAGAAAAACAAAAAAGCAGCCTGGTTAGAGACCGAAGCCTGAGTGAACAAGGGTGAAGCTCTCGGCGGTGGTCGCTGTCCTTTCTGGGATGCGCCATACATTCGACTTCAAACTTGTAGTTCGTTATTTCTATGGCGACCTTAATCAACCAAAGTTTCGTGGGGCCTGCCGAAGGAATGAGTCCTTGTTTTTCATTCCCCCGAGAGGGGGTTTGCTGTGAAAATAGGCCGGCCTCCGATGAATGGAACCCTGGGCTGGCATAGGGAGGAGCCCATTGGGATCTGCACAGAAAACTCCTTTGACAAAAAACTCCTATTGACCAAACCGACCGATCATCCCTTTTTCCCGTTTGATTTAATTTATCCCCTCCCAGTATTATTTCTTCAATCTCAAAAGCTTAAGCCAGCTCAGTATCCTCTATTCATGCTCATCATTTAGCACGTCCAAGATCTCATTGAGGACAGCCCCATCGCAGATTTAGTATATCCTAGCATTCTTATCAAAGGATTTTGCATGCCTGCAAAGATGCACATCCAACGAAATACTCTTGGCAGATTTTCGGCCTCAGCGGCTGCGGGGTACCCTAACGGAAGAAAAATGAATCTATGTGTTTCATAACCGTGGTCACCATTTTATGGATCTCTCTAAGAACGCGCGGTAGGACACTCTTCTTTCGAGCTGCCGCACCATCTTTTGAAGGATCAGCCCCACCCTCGTTAACTTCCACGGGCGAGGCTTCGCGTTCGACTCACTGCCTCACTGAGGCCTCTTTCCACCAAGCCAATCCACCCTCCACGCTGTGACTGCTAATTCCGCGCCCCTTTCCTCACGACCTCAACAATGTGGCCCGTTATTCAAATTGAAAATCTTTCTATTTTTTAAAGTCTCTGGCAAGTTACTTGTCCGAGGGACAGTTTAGAAGGGCAAGCTAAAGTTGACGAGGCATTTGAGGAGTTTGGAGTCCTTGTATGAACTAGAGTACCGTCCGTTCAGGACGTATTGCCTAGGACTAAAAGTAGGCATACAGCTCTGGGTAATTAGGCCAGTTGACGATACTGGTTTAATCTAATTGGTGACGGCAATCCCAATTCTGCTTCTTCACAAGTTTATGTAGCGGGCCGAGCTTGGCGAATCATTCCTGCGGATTCCCTGTATGGGAATATGTATTTTCTGTTTTTTCGTGCTTAACGTGCGAATAAAAGAGTCTTCCTTTAAAAAATCATTTACGATGGATGAATGTTCGCCACGAACTATCCCTGATGTGAAATGACTTGATGCTATCGTCTAAGAAACTGACTCAAGTCATTACACTCGATTGAGCTCATCTCCCTGACTGGTTGTTCGAAAGGGAGCTGTTTGTGCCAACGGGGGGGGGCATTTTGTCTATTATTTCGTCTTAGTTGTTTACAAGTCTTACAAGTCACTGCGAAACTGTGAACTCGAAGCTAGAAAAAGCATTTCATCCATCGAGCCACGTGTTAGTATTCTGTTACAGGCTCGAAAGCTGCTAGATTACGGTGGACCACATCGATGGTAGTAGCAAAAAATGTGCAAAAATGCCCCTCCCCTTAGTTCCGAACTGCGCCTTCTGAAAGATTTCGATACAATATTCGCCCAAGGTTTTTTTATCCTTATACCCGGTAATCGATACTTCGTATGGTAGCTGATAAAACTGCTGCACCTTTTGAGGTTTCAAGGCTTTTGGGTGGAGCAAATTATTTAACGGGCTATAACCGATGAGGCCAAGTTGTATTTTCAGAATTTTGAAAAGGGTTTCGAGTGTTGGGAGGGCGTGCATTTAAAAAAACTTTGTGGTTTTCTGCTGTTTTCTTCACAGGTGTTCGAATAGTAACCGTCGTCAATCCGAGGCCAGCAGTTGATTAGGGCGGTCGTCAACGGGCCGCAGCGCGTGCCAGGAACTATTTGCTTTTCCAGGCTAATTTAGTCATTTTTCCACCTTGTGAAGATAAGGAGCTGCTAATCTGGGAAAAAGTAGCCAAAACAGTGAAAAGTTGGAAAAAATGACTAAATTAGCCTGGAAAAAGCAAATAGTTCCTGGCACGCGCTGCGGCCCGTTGACCGACCGCCTAATCAACTGCCCGGATGCAAGAGGGTCCTCTTGGTCCTTACGCAATAAGGTAGCCGTCATAATCCTCCTCTCGCCACCCTCCTCCCATCCCACCTTCTTGCCTCCAGGGCCTACTTATGTCCAATCGCTCCTGAACACCTACAGTCGGTAAAGAGTTAAGCTATGCTTCACATGAGTTTTACCCAATCTGTGCCCTTGAATAAGTTAGAAAAGCCTCTGGAAGAGACTGACGGCAATTCAAAAAGTGCAGCTTCCATCACAGCCATGAATGTCAGATTCCAGCGTGCTCGGAAGAGGGAAAAGGCGTCTTTGAAAAATGTCAGCAGTTTTTCAGTTCAGGGGTTCTCTTCTCATCCGGTTTGACTGCATCTCATTACTCATCTTGTCTCGAACTTCCATGGTGAGTTGAGAATAATGCCACACATTGTCCCCTTAGTCTTCTACTCTTCACGACATTATCCACCGTGGGCCCTCTAATTTGATGTGACCGCCACGCTTAGCAAATCCTTGGCACCCCTTTGAGAGGTCAAGAGGGCGCTTAAAACCGTCTGACATGTTGCTTCGGATTGCTCAGGCGGGATAGCTTACCGTATATCATGCCATCGTTACTCTTTTGAACGCTTCTGAAAAATTTTAGGTTTTTGGAAATTGTACCCCGCATGGAACACGATCTGAACTGAAAGTACCTTCATTGCAGGATTTTTTTTATTTCGTTGAATTTCATGAAAGTGGGCGGAGTTTGACCGCAGTGGGCGAGCTTTTATGCGACTTTAGAGTCTAGGCGACAAAATATCCTGCATCATAAGAATCATTGTTCCTCTGTTTCAAAATTTCTAACAAAGGCATCCGCCAAAAAAACATTAAAATGTCTAAAAAACGGGTGTGCCAAGGGAGCGAATGGGCAGCAGGCCTTAAATATCTTCAAACTCGCCTTCGCCTGTAGAGTTTTTATTCTCTCTCTTGTGAACCTGCAACCGCGGATCTGGTCTTGACTCGGTCATATTCTCTCTGTGAAATACAAGCGATCTGTCCTTCTCGGTTTTTTTTATCTATTAGAATAGAAGGGCTGAGGCTGTGTAGTGCCAAGTTGCACTTTTTTCACGTACGAGATCCGGGAGCGTAATCTTGGATCAGCACTCCTCTGGCTTCCTTAGCCAACCGTCCCTCCAAGACCGGTAAATCAAGGTCGAGATTTTACGAGGAATGTATAAACACTTGTAAGCCAGGTGGCCCCGCAGTTCTTTGTATCGGTCAAGTGAATCCCACCCTAAACAGTCTGTATACAAGCTGACTTATATGATTTTTTAGCTGTTAAAAATTGAGAGTGGGTTCTTCTAGTAGCCACGGGATCCGGTTGTCAAACTTTACTCCTTTGTACTACATCAGTTCCAGTGCCAGTAGTGCCAGCTACGTGTGTATGATGCTATTATTCCAGTCCAGCATGAACGACGGACGGATGGCTTGATTTCCGTCCGGGGCGGAGTCGCCCAGACAAGATCAGGGCGGCGAAGGCGTCTACGATGCCAGCCAGCCAGCCGGCCATTAGGACCTCTCGACAATTCGGCATGGCCTTCGAAGCAATTCAACAACGTCGGCGACCTCACAACGCTACTCGTCAGCTCATCACTATGTGCTAAACACCGCTCCATCAGTGCACCACTTGAGCTATTTTTAGCCCTAGAACTTCAACACATTTACCCTTTTATGGCACAAAACTCGTCGAAAATTGCTTCCAATTTCCAGTCTCTATGAGCTCATTTCAGCAAAAAGAAACAAAATAGTTTCGAGATATTGCTCCTAAAATTCATAGTTCATTCCGCCTTTCTTCCAAAGAACATAAGCACCATCTTAAAAGAGTTTTAAAAAACTCCATGCAGTATTTTGTTGTGTAAAAATTCTTCCGGTGACTATGAGGTTAGGTGATTTCGTCGCGGTTGCCGGCGTTACTAGCCTAGTGGGAGAGGAGGGCTTGAGGACTTCTCGGTAAACCTGAGATTCCGATTATCCATTTCACGTTCAAGCGAAAAGTCTTCGTCTCAGTCCACGACCTAATCACAGTTCTACACTCACGACTCCTTCTAAGTCCCCCCCCCCTTCCACCCCTCGCTACCACTGAGGAAAATAGTAACTCGCTAGTTCGACCCCGTTTCCACAAAAGAAGGAACGAAAGACGCCTTTCTTACTCTCGGTCTTTGATGAACTACTAACATCACAGAGATGATCACACTTCACGTATAGCAACTTTTGAAGTTGTTTTATTGTAATAGTCTGATAGTGTGACGATAGCGCACTCCACAAGAAAAGTACCAAATTACCGTCGGGCTTATTTGCACTGTGCTCTGTTCTGAAGGTGTACTGTAGTATGAAAAGTTCTAACTGAATACATCGCGATAGTTGGAAGGGTTAGGATTCTTTGAGGTAATGTGGCGATGCCTTCAGAAAATTCTCTATTACCCTAATACAACTCCAGCTTCCTTAACTCCTGCTGGCTCCAACTGAGGCGTAAGAATTATATAACCGACTCTATTGACCGTTCTGTTGAATCCTTGCTACCTTGATCTGCGTTCATACTTTGCCGCAGACTCCGAGCTTCATTGAATAATTAGCGTTTTGAGCGAATCACGTTCCGAGCAATAGGACAGGTGGGTATCAGTCGCTCATGCAGATTTTGCTCAAAATGCTGACTCTCTCAAAGCTAGAGATGCTGATTCTCTCGAAACGCCGAATCTCCAAGACCTTAGAGACAAGTGCCGACCTCGCTTATACTTAAAATCCTATACTTACCGCTCACTTCGCCATTCGCATCTAAACGGCTGATTATCCCAAAACGCCGAGTCGCAAAGTATGAACGCAGCCTCACTTAGGTCGCAGGTTGAGTTGTTTAATTCGAAAAACGTGTTTAAAAACTGTAGACGTTCCTATTTTTGCACATCCTTCATTTATTCCCTTATTTTTCCTCCTACTCGTATCTCAAGATCCTTTTTCCCCTTGCCTTATAATGCTCCACTCGCTAGGAGTTCGTAGTAATTGAATCTCTCGCTCTTTTTCAACTTCGACGTTCAAGAAGTTAACGATTGCGCTACACTTTGTGAGGATTACTAGCTCGACACAATTTTTTTGCAGTGGCTTTGTTTTTTGGGCAGTGGAGAAGGGAATTTGTCACGACTTGCGTGACTGCTACTCACTGCATCGTTGCTGCCCTTCAATTCAATTTCGCCTCTGCCTTTTATGGCTCTCTTTTTCGTTGAGCACTAGCATCTAAGTCAGAAAATGCGAGAGGAATGAAGTGCATTGGAACATGTTAACGAATTAAGGGCTAAAGCCGTGGCCGCTCGGCATCGAAAATTGTCCTTTTTTCAAATGCGCCACGCACTCGACCTCTAGTCGCTTTCAGCACAGGATGGCTGACAGGGGCGCAATTCGGCTTGAGGGAGGGTTGAGGGAGAGGGGGGACTTGTACTTTGGCTACCTCTGGTCGTCAGCCCACTATTTCAAAAGAGTTGGTAAGTATAAACTTTAGCCAAAGGTTTGAGAGCTAGTCTCATACCACTTCATCCTGGTATATGTTCGTGGACATTGACAGATCCACACTATATCTATCTGACGCTCGATATGTAAATGGGACGCAGGAAAAAGTGGCAAAATGCCCCCCCCCCCACCTATCCGTGCCTATTTGCCGAGAGGAAAGTGCAGGCATCTGTCTCAGTTGTGGATCCTTGTGCCCTTGAGAAAGGGATAATCCTTGAGAGATTTCTGCTGCATCTTCGAATAAACAAACAACTAGAAATTCAATTCGGAACATTGTTAAACAATTTTCATTTCAATAGCTTGTCTAGCCTAGACAAGGAATTACCCTCCTGGGCGAGCTATAACTTAGTGTTTTTACCCAACTATGTTATCAACGCATGCTATCGGATTGCAGTGGTGATAGGCCAGGAAATCATTAACATTGAATGGATCGGGTACCTTAAATAATAACTCAATTGGACTATCAATAGATCGCGTGGAGGCAGCTCAGGCAGCCATTTCTCTACAGATTTAATTCGTTGCGGATGCTGTGCAGTGGTAGGAAGGCGAGGCCTGACGAACAGCCAGCCCGATTTGCACCAATTATTGTCGGTTGCCCCTTTCACAACTGCTTAGCAACGGGTAAACTCTACCCCAGCCCCCCCCGCGAATCCAGGCTTCTTTACGCCCCAGCACCGCCTTAGCGATAAAGACTGTACTCGTATCTGGCTTTGAAGATCCTGGTATCTGGCTGATTGGTCTCACTTGGAGTCGATCCAGGGGTCCTATATATGTTACCAGAGCCCCTCACCTCTTCCCCCTGATATTGGAATGCGTGCTTGAGGTGGTCTCAAATACTGAAGCTGTATAAAATTGTGTTTCCGATAGCGATTATATTACAAACTCGATACCTTATGAATCTCTTAAAGATTGGATGATTGATGGGGACTGGCGCACTCTGAAGGAGCCACGCACTTGACTCCCACTCAGAATTGCAGAGAAATTTTGTGGCGAATCCGACAGCGTCTCTAGCGAAACATCCTTGTTTTTCGGTGTCTCCCTCATTAAAATTGTTTTTCTTTTTTTAATTGGCTGCATACGCTTGTGGTATTAATCACAACGCTGTGAGAGAGGCGTGGTACCAAAGAGTTCCCAGCGAGGGGTGAAAATCGAGCCAGCCTGGGAGGATGTTTCCATAGGAGGACCACAAACTGGCCACTTTAACTTAGCGCGTGCATGCACCACCTGCAAAAAAATGACAAAAAGTCCTGCGTCATGAGAATCTCAAGTCTTGAAGGGAGTGTCTTCCTAGACCGTTCATTTTTCCTCGCTTTTCCTCATCACCTGTATTTCACCATTTTTCCTTTTTCCTTTTCTTTTCTGTTTTTGTTATCTTTATACCTTCTCCTACAAATCTTTCCAAACTCTTCAAATGTTTCTCGACGGATAATGAAAACCATAAATTAGGGAAGGCGCTATTCGGTTCGGGAGGGGCATTAAGCACTCTTGCTAGTTTCCCTCGCTAGCTATTGTGAACTAACAGGTAAAACTTTGTGAAGCTGCAAAATGGTCCGCGGGAGCCATTTTGAATGCAATAAATTACAGGGCTTTTGAGATAGCCTGTATTGGCCTCCCTGAGTAGCATTTGGTGCCTCCACCAAGCCGAACTAGGCACTAAGGGAGTTCCTGGGAGCCGCAAAACCTGCCAACGACCCAGCTCCATTGCAGTATTCAACCAGATCATGATAATGGGCTGCCGAGATGATCGCATAGTGATCAGATGATAATCGGATGATGATTGCTTCCAGTCCATTCACCACCAGAGGCTCATTGGCAGAAGCGCCAGCACAACTAAAACTCGGTCTGGAACGCGACAACGACCCTCGTCTGGCAGACAGTTAGCGGCCCTTTGCTATTAGATGTTCCTGGATTCAACCGGTTTTCATAGCGATTCACTTTGGGACATTGCGAGCCAGCCTGGGTTTACCCATCGCCGTTTCCTCTGTGATCATCATAATTACGGTCACCGTCACGTCGACCTTCTATTTCTCCGTCTGCGGCGAGCCTTGGCCTTGACAAGTCCACACAACGCACGGCGCTCGGCCAAGCAGTTATTCAAGACATACCAGTAAACACCTTAAACTCTTCGGTCCCATTAGTGGCCACAGCGTACGAGGGCGTCCAAATCTGGGCTACTTATGGCCTCTGTACAAATAGTGGTTACCTGGGCTATTTGCACTTCAACGCTGAATCCTTCGTGCTCTAAGTAGCTCATAACTACTCTTCCTCTTGTCCAGTATTTTACCTCGTTGATAAATGTTGCATGTTTATTAATCCTCCGCCCTTTTTTCTTACCGTATTTAGATCAATCCATTATTTACCATATGTATATGTAACTGGTTTACCTCTCAGTTGTCGTTCAAGCCTTCAAAGTTAATTGCAGTCCATACAGTTCCTTCAATAGAAGATTTGGAGATTACAGTCATATGTTCTTTAATTACTTCTCTGATCGTTCTTTATCGATTTCCGTCGCCCGCTCCAAATCCTTCTCTTGATAGCAATTGATTGATAACAGAAAGGGCTGATAAAGTTGATATCCAATCCAGTATTTGGGAAGGAACCTGGAACTAGTTTTTTCATAGTCAAAAGAGCTTTACGTGAATCTTCTTTTCCAACTTTATTTTCATTTTATTGTACTCTTAGGGTTCCTATGACAGTTTGTTACCTTTTATGAGCAGTTTTGGTGGCCCAAGTTCTTTCGTAATGATTTTCTTATCGTTTTTTACTTCTCATACTTATTTTTTATGTCGATCTATTTAAGTTGTTTGATAGTTTCCGTTTGCGTCCTAGAACTCTTGGGAAGTTTCGTCCCTAAATGAGGCACTATAGGAATGCAAAAACCAGTTTTGGTAGAAGTATTGATCTGAGGTTGAATTTTGAGCTCAAATTTTTTTTCTACCTGCTGTCTAACCGCTACCCGCGGTTCGGAGATTGAATCCTGGACTGCTCCCTCCGAGGGCAACCAAGCCTTCTAGCCTTCGAAGATGGCAGACAGGTGCTAGATTGGTCTGGTAGGATGACAGCCCTGGCTTGTACATCGGCTGACCCCGCCAAGTCATTCTTTAGCCCGCATAGCATTCAATAAGCTACTACAATTCCGAATCGAAGTAGAATGCATGGCGCATCCCAAAAAAGGAGTGACCAATGGCGAAGACTTTAACCTTTTTGCCTGTGAAAGGTGTATTTGTTCGAGCATTTTCGTCTGAATTTGGAAAGAGTTTTTATCATACTGAGTCACGGGGGGCAAGGCACGTCATTGTTGGAAACCCTCCAGCAAGGAGTAGGTTGTATCTGATCGCTGAAGGGTCGTATTGGTCGGAGGAAAATTTTTGACAGCTGATTTTTCTCATTTCGGGACGCTACAAGGAAGGGGAGGGGGGTCCAAGGATACACACACTATTCAAAAATCCAACAACAAAAGTAGGGTTCGTATAAAAGCACCTTCTAGGGGGGTGGGGTCACACGAACTTGACGCAAATATTCAGGCAGTGATATGCCCTGACAAGGAGTACACTCCATATTCCGTCGACGGAGGTGGGCGTAGCTTGCGTACTTCACTTTAACCAGGCACTGGCGCCCCTTTGATGGGATATTGCACATAGATTTGGGACACTTGTATCTATGCATTTGTCCAGCAACCAGCAGGATGACAAGGCTTGAATAGGAAAATCCTATCACATCCGACTCTACGCCATGCTCGAATGAAGCACACAAGCCGCGCCCTCCTCGTCACCTGGATATGGGGTGCACTTGAACAATTGAACTGCTTCAGGTGTGACTAAGCAGCCTTTCTTCGTTTGTGCAGGGATGAGAAGACAGAGTCACCTATCCCCGGTAAATCCGACCATTCCATAGCAGCGTCTCATCATATGACGGAATCCCGCAAGAACAGTGCCGCGATGGGGGTCAGGGTCCGGCGTAATTGTGGAATCCTCATCAAAAGGGTTATATTCATGCCGCTGGAGAGAGGTCATTCTTCTGTTGCTGTGAGGTTTAAGCATTTATGTGGTTCAGATACCAAACTTTCGTGCAGACCAAAACCCATTCAAATGTCCCTATGATTCTGAGTTGGAGTTAATTCGATGGCGCAACCCGGAAGACATTGACCGACATGGAACACATTTTTTATTCTTTCATCTATTTATTTCTTTGTGGTTATTATAACTATTATTATTTGTGATTTTCATTCCAACCTTTATTACTGAGTGAGCATGTTCTACATATATTCATACATTTCACTAGCAAATAGGGAGTATATGGCGCATGGTCAACAAAACGGAAAGGGTGTGCAAGTAACGAAATTTGAAATCGCCAGCAATGCTTTCTTTTGTTATTTCACGCCTACTAGGAGCTAGCGGTTATTTATGGGGCGAACCAGCATTTATGTCAGTGCTTTTTCTCTTAGATATCAGTTCGTATGTCTCCCAAAGGGATTGAAGATTTATATGTCAGAGGCGGAATTCGAGCCTAATACTGAACGGACTTTCCACACATTATTATTCATCTAGTGAAAACAACTATTTTGTTACTCTCTCGAGCAGACCTCCTCAATCAACTCTATATCTCGCAGATAGGGTGGGCGTGGCACGTATGTATTCTTTTGGGGATGAAACAATTTTAAAGAATGACTGGTGTCCAACACAAGGCGGAATGGAAGTCATCTCAAATGGAAAGATCTCACGAAAGACGCATCCAATGTTATGTACGGATACCGTAGGCAGCCACGCCCTCCCTATCTCTAAGATATGAAGTACCTCATGCGGAAAACAACCGCCCAATACTCTTACACGGAAGTTCTTGTTTTGAGTCTTTCAGTTACTTTGACTCACAGCCTACGTGCTTCCTCAGTTTCTGACTGTTTTTTTTTTCGACTGACGAATGCTCTTTTCATTTTTCATGATGCTGTCAGAGTATTCGTTCACCGAGTTCCTTTTCTATGAGTATATGGCTCACAAAAGGGTGCAGCTCAGTAACTAAATACTGCTAGCCAAGCCTGAGTAAGCCAGAAAAAATATGAAAAATGCAAAAATTTGTCGGGAAATATATCGGGAAGTCAGAATCTCCCTTTCGCCGTTGCACAACTTTCAACATAAGAGAATATACATACGTTGCCTGCACACCCTTACTCACAACTTTTCTTATTGGAAGTTGGAAGTCCAATTCGTGAATTTGTTCTCGTTACTACTTGTGCTTTTTATTATTTTTATTTAGTCCTTAGGACGCGGCTAAAACCTCACTGTTTTTATATTTGTGTTGGAAGCGGAAATGGCCCGATTGACAAGACCCTAGTGCTGACGTCAGGCTTTTACATGCGCCTAGGCGATTGTAAGGCTCCAACAGCATCCACTTGACTGCTATTTACAAACAAGTCGATAGTGTGGCCCATTCCAGTGAAGTTGGAAGCGTTAGACAAATTCATTTTTTCCTGTAATGTTGGTTTCAGATTATAATTGATGGGAGTACTATGGAGATTGATAGAATGATTCTATCCGTATCGTGTAGAAAGTAGTGCAAAGGTGGCTGTCTGTGGGATTTCTGTTATTTTTTTTTTCTTTACATTTTTCAAACAAGAGGCAATCCTGGAAGGCAACTACCGTGCCGAGGTTGTCCTCAAGCTGTCTATAAAGACTATCACGATTGGGGGTGCACCCACCGGTGGGCAAACAGACAGCCCCGCCCACTCACTCGCTTGATCGCTAATTGCAAGCGAGAGCGCGCTATAGTCTACGTTATAGTGAATAAATAAGTGAATAATCAAGTAAATAAAACTAACGAAAATTAAAATCATCAACTATATAAACATACAAATGAATAATGAAATATAGTTGCTAGGAAAAGTCGCTGAGGGGTACGCGGGTGCTGGTGGGGGGAGCGTGCTACTACCTATCCGCACTATTTATTTATTTGTTTATTTACTCGATCAATTGATTTATTAATTATTTATTGAAGTCATTAATTATATATCTGTCTCTTTATACGTCGAACAGCTACGCAAGAACAGAGGGAAGGGGCAGAAAAAATCGGGCAAGCACCGCTGGTAGTCAGGAGCAGGGCTTTTATATCGACCTCCATTAATAATAATAATAATAATAATAATAATAATAATAATAATAATAATAATAATAATAATAATAATAATAATAATAATAATAATAATAATAATAATAATAAAATAGCAGTGAGATATCTTCTTTGAACTCCACTCGAGGTTGCTAATTAACCTTTATTGGCTTACGTTTCGGCGGGATCGCCTTCTTCAGAGCCTGAAAGGATCGAAGCAATTTATGACTACCCGACCAAACGTTTCCACTACCTTACTGAAGTTCGAGTACATTACAGGCCATAACCTAATCGTAAGAGGGGGCACTCACCGCAACACAGTCCGATCTTCGAGACCAGCGAGCCGGCAGTAGGACCTCCTCGGACTGTTCCTCATCTCCAGGGTCACCCTGGAAGGCATCCTTATATAAGGCTCAGCTCCTGCGTTATTGTACGTTACTGTGACGTTATCTTAACGCAGGAGCTGAGGCCTTATATAAGGATGGCCTTCCAAGAGTGACCCTGAATGAGGAACAGTCCGAGGAGGTCCTACTGCCGGCTCGCTGGTCTCGAAGATCGGACTGTGTTGCGGTGAGTGCCCCCTCTTACGATTAGGTTATGGCCTGTAATGTACTCGAACTTCAGTAAGGTAGTGGAAACGTTTGGTCGGGTAGTCATAAATTGCTTCGATCCTTTCAGGCTCTGAAGAAGGCGATCCCGCCGCCCAACGTAGCCAATAAGGTTAATTACACCTCGAATGGAGTTCAACGAAAGATTATCTCCACTATCATACAATGCCGAGTATTATGGAGACCTATACATGGCGAATAATAGCAGTCTTAATAACAACACTAATAATAATAATAGTAATAATAAAAATAATTCATAATACATAATAATTGATGAAAAATGATGATTAATGATGACAGATATCTGCGCCTCAATTGGCGATTCAGCACAACCACTCAAGGGCTCTATTCAGGATCTATTCTAATGTGAATCTGCGCTAATCAATAATTGATAAGATTTCTACCTATGCGAATAATTTATAAGATTTTCGTAATTAACGCGGCTATCTCAATGTGGCATATGGGCTTTTTAGTCAGTCAACACGTAATTGTTCTCCATTGACTGACTCATCTCATGCATTTTAATCGAAATCGCCCTCGCTAATTGGCCCTAGGATCCGGCCTTGAACCCTCATTTTCTTGAGAACGTGACGGATTGGCTCCACCCTTGCTTCACTCATCTTGTCGTCATAAACTTGTCGTGGTTTTTTTTTATTTCCGGCTTGGCCACATCCGATTTGGTCGTCTGGGAGTTCCGGAAACTTGAGGCTAGTCGTACTAGTAGGGCGTTAACTCAGCAAAAACACGGAGGCTCACTGGTACTCAAAGTAAAGTATTACACAATGCCTGCTATGAGCACCCCCCCCCTCAATGAAGTGCATCACCTTATTGCATCCCAATTTTTATAATTTTGCTGCGAAACTTTCAAATTTGAGTGACGCTACTGATCACTTCCAATTGATTGCTCTTTTAGTTTTCATGTCTTGTTTTTGAGCGTTTTCCAATTTTCCAATTGATTTCCTCTCTTGCTTCTTGGTCCAAAAACCTTGTCGAGCCCATTTTCACGGGGGCTTCGTTTTGTGGTTTTTATCCTTACGCTTTGAGTTTTTACCCTTCCAGTCTGGTACCACTGCACCAAAGTATGGAGGGAAGGCTGTCGGTATATTGCATCTTGCTAGGGCGCTATGAATGTACCTCCTTCGGAAAAGGCGCCATGCAGCGCCTGCCTAGAGGCGCCGAGTTTTTTCCTGCTAGGCGCATTGATCCTACACTTTTTAGGGGTTTATCAAGTCTTTTAGCCTTGAAATACAACTGAAATAGTAATAAACCAGGGAGATTTTCACAGCATTCTCTACTTTAGCCATTTTCTTGGATGAAGGGCCTTGACTGAGCCCTGTCCTACTTCTACTTTTTGCCAAACTAGTGTCCGATTCGTGCACCCCAGCCAGACATTGGTTTACGATTGATCCTTGCTAACTCAGGCAGGAGTCCTAAGTAAGGAAAGTCGTTCAAATTGGCACTGTTCAACTAAGAAGGGGCATTCTAGCTTCCTTCGTTAGTTCATGTTATTTATCATGGCTCGCTCTCACCAACGTGGAACTGTAAAATTCTGTGGTGCCGCGAAATGGCGCAAGTGAACCACTTTGTTAACAGGAATTTGCACGTCTTTACAAGGTATGTAGCCTGCTCAACTTCGCTAAGCCACTTGCTACCCCCCCTCTCAACCTAACTTGGCCTATTTTTTCTTTGCTCCTGCCAGAAATCATGGATAGATGCCTTCACGCCTCACACAAGTCGTCTCATTAATCAGCTTCCTCATTCTCATGCATAGAACTTCCACGGGTTAAGCAGAGATAATGGAGCAGAGATGGTAATGGTTCAGCTAACTTCGCACTGCATAATGCCTTACTAGAAGCAGTCTCGTGGCTACGGTACTGGTTTCCTGGTGCTCTGCATGGCCTATGGATTTGGGATACCGCTTAAGAGAGCCATGCAGCCATGTAGTACACCCCGTCGACGTTTAAAGGGGAGTGTCTACTACATGTGAGAAAGCTTACTGTACGTAGACACTTGCCGCTCATGAAAGACAGGCGAGAGATGCCACCAACGGTGCCTTTGTCTGATCTGTCCTCTCTAATGAAGTGTGGTCCACCACTGTTGCTGACCTCACACCGAAGCCCGTAGACACTCCCCTCCCATGCCAGGGAAATGGACTGTACTCCCTTGTTAAAGAAACGGTCCACGATGAACCTATGAAAATGATAGGTCATGTGGGAAGGTAATGCGGTCCGGAGTGGACAACCCTGTGCCAGTTTTGCGGCGGAAAGTTGTACGGTAAAGGAATTAAGGCGCAAAGTTGCTTCAGTGGTACATCCCTTTTTCCAGTGACTCCGCCTCCCAGACTCGCCTCAAAGTCGCCTTCAGCCCAAAAAGTAGTGCTCCGGGCAAGTTTAATGGGGCTGTGCGATTTATTCAAATGTCTCTTGTAGAGTCATAGGGTTCATTACTGGGAATCAGCCGACGGAAATTGTCCCAGCGCGCGGTCTTTTCGGTCTTTTACCTCTACAGTTGTTTGAGGCTAGATGGAGCCTGACGAATGCGTTTCCCAACGTTTTCTTTGGTATTTTCTCTCTCCAAGATGGTTCACTTGGCGAATTTTCTTCCACATTTCTGCAACACCACCTAGGGTTTTTTATCGCGGACCGTTTCAATTCACTCGCTATGTGTAGCACTTTCACAAACAACCGATTTTTGGCACGAGTACACTCGATGTGGCACTTACGAGCATTCAGTGCCGTTCGTAACGAAACCTCTCTTCTTTTTCGGTAAATGGAAGAACGCACAACTGCTCATAAAACTACCCCCTCTGCAGAAAAGTGTGTTTTATGAGCAGATTTCCTTAACCCGTTTGTGGGACTGTCGCCTGGAAAGGATTTCCGTCGTCTACACAGGTCGTATATATGGTTTGGACACTCCGGTAGCGTCGCAAGCGGTAAGGGGGGTGGAGGGGCCGGGGCGGGGGGGGTCAGAGCGCGCGGAGCGGAGGTTTAGAGGTGTAGTGGGGCATTTGAAAAACCCTTAGCGCTCGATTGGAGCTGCCGGTATGGAGGTGCGATTTTTTTTACCTAAGAAGCTCCGCGGTGGGGTAATACCAATTTTCCACAACAACTATTTTACAGTCTCCCTTCGGCCAATTTGCCTCTTGTCTAGAGGACTGCGCCACGTGAACCAAATAGAAGTCAGAAGCAGTTGCATGTACGTCTATAGAGTGGCAGGTGGTCGGAGCCTTGGTTCCAGTAGAGGCTGGACAACTTCTTCCCTACGTCCTTATTTCGTCAACCCTATCTCACTTGTACCGGGTTGACGAAGTGAAATTTCCACGGAAATGGAGAACTGAACCATTTTTTATTTTGAGCAGTTTTTCGTAAAATATTTTCATATTGTCTCTGCTGATAGAGCTGATTTGTAATCAGGATGCCTCTGCTTGAGAACGATTCTGGCCTCTGTCAATGCCCAATGTTGGCACTCCCTTGCCGCCTTTCTTCTACTCCCGTACTTTCAGTGTCACGGATTGAGCATGTTTTGGGAATATTTCTCGAAATGTACATCTCATCCCCTAGAAGTAAGAGCCGTTAAGCGGGGCAAAACGAGTTTTGTAAAGCGTTTGTGAAATAAGGAAAATCAAGGACCACAGACTTTTCCCAAACCATGCACTCCCGCTCCTGTTTCTTTGACCGAACACGAGCTCCCTGCCCTGGGAAATCCCACCCTATGGTTTTCCCATGTGACGGATCTTTGTGGAGTTTCTTTGAGTAAGCTCGTTATTTTTGAGCACATCTCTTCCATCGGAGAGCGAATCCAATAAAATACAGCTCTCTAAATTACATTCCGGCTCAAATTACCGAGTTTTCTCCCCTTTGCTGAGCTATGGGCAGGCACTATTTACAAGAATAAGTAGCTAAGC